>OX439484.1:83620147-83767836 GCA_949320155.1 Melangyna quadrimaculata | reverse complement strand
TTAGGTTCCTCTTAAAACTTAAACAATTTACATCGTTTAAGCTAAAAATCTATAAAATAACTTCACTAATTTATTCTTACAATAATAATAGATAATTTATATTATAATTTTGTTTAAATAAAATTATCTATCACTGCACAAATTACAATTGAAGTCAATGTTTGGTTATTTTTTTTCCATACTTACGTTTAAGAATGTCTATAACTAATTAATGAAACTTATTTTCAAATCAAAACTAACTTTTTCATAAAGCTAATAGTTCATTTGAACCAAATAGTTAAATATTTGTTCAAAATATTGGCAATTTTCTATGAATTAAATTAAAATAATTTGAGTAATGAAACCGCGTGTCATAACTACTTTCTCTAGGTAGTAGCATTTAAAAAAGAATATATTGAAGTTTTCCATCTGTTTATTAATCAAAACAAGGAAGAAAATTAATTAAATTACTTTTATTTATATATATACACATTAATATTGTTTTATTTTAATTGTTAAACAACATTTATTAACTTATTTTATGATTGCAAATGACTCTATCTAAAAGCACATGGTAATCCATGAAAAAAAAGTAGCTAAAAACGCGAAATAGAAAAATATATCTTCTTGCTTTGAATTTTAATAATGAAATTATGATTCTTTTCGTATACATAATAATTGTTGCTTTATTTATATACTATATACACAATAATGTTGTTTTTTAATTATTAAACAACATTTTTTATTAACTTATTTTATGATTGCAAAGTACTCTATCTAAAAGCACGTGGTAATGTATGAAAAAAAATGGCGAAAATGCGGAATTGTAAAATATCTTCTTGTTTGGAATTGTTATAATGAAATGATGGTACTTTTCTTATAAATAATAACTGTTTTACTAGAAAAATATACAGGTACCTACATATATTTCTATTTTCTTTGTGAAGAAATATTATTATACCTAAACTGTGTTTAAAAGAAAAATACTTTTGACTCGGTGTCCAGAAACATTTAATTAAACTAATAAAATGTAATGCCTAGTGCCTACGCTTTCGAAAATCATTCATTTCGATTTTATTACAAACAATTTCAAAGATTCTACAGTTATATGTATAAAATAGGTTTAATCCCTATGCTTGCATTATCCCGTTACTTCTTAGAATTATATTCATTTGTTGGGTACCTACTGTACATTAAAACAAACTATCTGCATATGCACAAAATAGGATTGTTTCCTTAATAAAAATTCATGAAATTCAATTTTATCTCTTTTAGATTTTTTGTGGTCCTGAAAAGGACCGTTTTATTATGATTTTTTTTTGTAACGCTTATTTAAGCACGTTCTCCACGAATACGTCTAGCCAATTGAATGTCTTTTGGCATAATTGTGACGCGCTTGGCATGAATGGCGCACAAATTGGTGTCTTCAAAAAGACCAACCAAGTAAGCTTCACTGGCTTCTTGAAGAGCCATAACTGCTGAGCTTTGGAAACGCAAATCAGTTTTGAAATCTTGAGCAATTTCACGAACTAAACGTTGGAAAGGTAATTTGCGAATCAACAATTCAGTGCTCTTTTGATAACGACGAATTTCACGAAGAGCCACAGTTCCTGGACGATAACGATGTGGTTTTTTTACACCTCCTGTCGCTGGAGCACTTTTACGAGCTGCTTTCGTAGCCAGCTGCTTGCGTGGAGCTTTTCCACCGGTAGATTTTCGGGCGGTTTGCTTTGTACGAGCCATATTTTTTTTCACTTTTTTAATTTTTTTCAAAAAAAAAAACTTTCAGAAACTTCACTTCACTTCACTTCACTATGTATTTATATATATTAATTATAAGAAAAACGTCAGAGCTTAAGTGTATTTTAAGGGTATTTTTGTCTCCGTTCAAGTGTTCTATTTCTCACTGACCAATCAGAAACGAGAAAGGAATTACGAACAGAAGAACAAAATATAAATAGTGGTGGATTTTTTGAAATGAGGCACAGTTTGGCAGTGAATATTGTGAAGTGCAGTTCGGTTCAGTGTTTTAAAAATATTAAATAAAAAAATATGACTGGTCGCGGTAAAGGAGGAAAAGGTTTGGGTAAAGGTGGTGCTAAACGCCATCGAAAAGTGTTGCGTGATAATATCCAAGGAATCACAAAGCCAGCAATTCGTCGATTGGCTCGTCGTGGCGGTGTAAAGCGTATTTCTGGTTTGATTTATGAAGAAACACGTGGAGTTCTAAAAGTATTCCTGGAAAATGTTATCCGTGATGCTGTTACTTACACCGAACATGCTAAGCGTAAAACAGTTACAGCTATGGATGTCGTTTATGCTTTGAAGAGGCAAGGACGTACTCTTTATGGTTTCGGAGGTTAAATTCAGTCGGTTGATAGGATTTAACAAACAATCGGTCCTTTTCAGGACCACAATTAAATACAAAAGTTATATCACTTGTATAAAATATGGAGTCATTAAGTAAAGGAACACCACGACGGTGACGAAGGCAACCTACTTTTAATTTAAAGTTTTTTAACAAGTAATTTATTTATAATCTATAATTGTTCTTTATTTCTTGTCTTTATTAAAGACAATGTATAAGGTGAGGCCGCCTATGTGCCAACAAATTTGTAAGACCATAATATACCTAGTTCTTCAGAGATTATCTTTAGTCAAATTGTTAATATTATGTTCGATAATATTAATTAAGAAATTGTAGAATGTCGAATGCCAATATAAAAAAAAATTCCTTGTATCTTATTAGTTTTAAGTGAAATTGTAGTATATAAATTATTTAGAATGTCTTATGCCAATAAAAGTTTATAATAATTGAATCTGATTATTATTAGTTGTAAGCGAAATAAAACAAAATTGAATCAAAATAATGGAGTATGAATAATAAAAACCATTTAAAATGGTAGTTAAATTAAAACGTACTGTAATAAAGTACTTATTTTTTTGTATTTTCATAACAATGTCAAAATAAATTGCTATTAATAAAAACTTCAAATCGATGATGTTGAAAAAAAGTATATCTCTTCGTGGAAACGATTTGTCGTCCTGAAAAGGACGGTTTTTTGTTTGTTTTCGTCACGAAACTTATGCACTCTTTTCTGTCTTCTTTGGCAACAAAACAGCTTGGATATTAGGAAGAACACCTCCTTGTGCGATAGTTACACCAGAAAGTAATTTGTTCAACTCTTCGTCATTGCGGATAGCTAATTGTAAATGGCGGGGGATAATTCTAGTTTTTTTGTTGTCACGGGCAGCATTTCCCGCCAATTCCAAAACTTCTGCCGCCAAATATTCCATGACAGCGGCCAAATATACGGGGGCACCAGCTCCGACGCGCTCAGCATAATTTCCTTTTCGAAGCAAACGATGAATACGACCCACAGGAAATTGTAAACCAGCACGATTTGAACGGGACTTTGCCTTTCCCTTCACTTTTCCACCTTTACCGCGACCAGACATTTTAAGTTTTTTTTTTTATTTAGAAACGAACTCAATTTAATACGAAATAGCCTAACACTATTTCACTTTATTCACTGTATAACTTAACTACTGCACTGCACACTGTATAATGACTGAAAACCGAAAATCCGCTCTTATTTATACAAAATTTTCTAAATGCTCGCACATAAAACCAGAGGGTTGTCATAACACAAATTCATCGTTCAAAGAAGGAATAAATAGAGAAACGTAAGGGCGATTCTTCACAGTTTTCGTTTAATCGTCAGTGTATTCAGTTCTTATAAACAGTGAAAATAGTTAAGTGAAATAAAATGCCACCAAAGACAAGCGGTAAAGCAGCAAAGAAGGCCGGAAAGGCCCAAAAAAATATCACCAAGACCGATAAGAAGAAAAAGCGTAAGAGGAAGGAAAGCTACGCAATCTACATTTACAAAGTTCTCAAGCAAGTTCATCCTGACACTGGAATTTCATCAAAGGCCATGAGCATCATGAACAGCTTCGTGAACGACATCTTCGAAAGAATTGCTGCTGAAGCGTCGCGTTTAGCTCACTACAACAAGCGTTCCACAATAACAAGTCGGGAAATCCAGACAGCCGTTCGATTGTTGTTGCCTGGGGAACTTGCCAAGCATGCTGTTAGTGAGGGAACTAAAGCAGTTACCAAATATACAAGCTCGAAGTAATTTATTTATTGAGTTTCTTCAAAAATGGCCCTTTTCAGGGCCGCAAAAATATCAATAAGAGATACAAATGATTTGTTTTTTAAAATGCAATAATCTAGTTACTAATTAATTGGCGCGATTTTGTTATGTTTTGGACTGACTGTCATGTTCACAAAAATAATTTTTTTTTTTTAATTTTTACATTTTATTGCCATGTGGTGTAAAGTCTACATTGTAGAAAAAAGTTTGTCCACTTACTTAGTTTTTGTTGATTACCTGTCACATGTATTAAGTTATTTTTACCTGTAGGTAAATTTTATTGCCATGTTAATGTGGTATTATAAAAAAAATTTCTCTACCTACTTACAGCATTTTTGTTTACCTGCCAAAAGTTTTTATATTTTTGGTAGTATGAAACTGATTTTGTTTTTATGTAAATTAATTAATATCTCTTTATATAATTTTTTTGTAGTCCTGAAAAGGACTGGATTTGTTTTAATTTCAAATTTACATTGAAATTACTTCTTAGCTTTCTTTGCAGCAACCGCCTTTTTAGGCTTAGCGGCAGATGCTGTCGCTGATTTAGCTTTTGGCACTTTTGGCTTGGGGGCAGCAGCTTTAGCTTTAGTTGGCTTTGCCTTAACTGCACTAGTTTTCTTAACACTTTTCACTTTTGGTTTTTCTACCTTCTTTTTATCAGCACTTTTTTTTGTTGTACCGGCGGCAGCTTTCTTTACTTTTTTCTCACCAGACACTTTTTTTAATTTGTCACCGGCAGCAGCAGCTTTTGGCTTAGCAGCAGATTTTTTCTTATCGGCGGCAGACTTTGCTTTTGGTTCTTTGTTCGCTAATGCAGACAATTTAAAAGAACCGGCAGCTCCTTTTCCTTTTGTTTGCACTAATTTACCACTAATCACAGCACCTTTTAAATATTTTTTAATAAACGGAGCAAGTTTTTGAACATCAACTTTGTAAGTGGCGGCAATATATTTTTTGATAGCCAAAAGCGAAGAGCCACCGCGTTCCTTCAATGTTTTAATGGCAGCATCTACCATTTGCTGGGTAGGAGGATGAGTTGGCGTTGATTTTGGTTTCTTAGAACCACTAACGGCAGCCTTCTTCGGTTTTTTTTCTGCGATAATTGCAGGAGATGCAGCAACAGTATCAGACATTTTGTAAATGTGTAATGTAAATTAGTTATCACTTTATAAGTCACTTTTTTTAATAATTTTCAAAAAGATCGCTATATACTTGTTTTGCTGAGAATCAACGAGAACGAAGGTCTACAAAAAAATTAATTTTGTACATAATTTGTACCTTTATGCATCTTAGGTTCCTCTTAAAACTTAAACAATTTACATCGTTTAAGCTAAAAATCTATAAAATAACTTCACTAATTTATTCTTACAATAATAATAGATAATTTATATTATAATTTTGTTTAAATAAAATTATCTATCACTGCACAAATTACAATTGAAGTCAATGTTTGGTTATTTTTTTTCCATACTTACGTTTAAGAATGTCTATAACTAATTAATGAAACTTATTTTCAAATCAAAACTAATTTTTTCATAAAGCTAATAGTTCATTTGAACCAAATAGTTAAATATTTGTTCAAAATATTGGCAATTTTCTATGAATTAAATTAAAATAATTTGAGTAATGAAACCGCGTGTCATAACTACTTTCTCTAGGTAGTAGCATTTAAAAAAGAATATATTGAAGTTTTCCATCTGTTTATTAATCAAAACAAGGAAGAAAATTAATTAAATTACTTTATTTATATATATACACATTAATATTGTTTTATTTTAATTGTTAAACAACATTTATTAACTTATTTTATGATTGCAAATGACTCTATCTAAAAGCACATGGTAATCCATGAAAAAAAAAGTAGCTAAAAACGCGAAATAGAAAAATATATCTTCTTGCTTTGAATTTTAATAATGAAATTATGATTCTTTTCGTATACATAATAATTGTTGCTTTATTTATATACTATATACACAATAATGTTGTTTTTTAATTATTAAACAACATTTTTTATTAACTTATTTTATGATTGCAAAGTACTCTATCTAAAAGCACGTGGTAATGTATGAAAAAAAATGGCGAAAATGCGGAATTGTAAAATATCTTCTTGTTTGGAATTGTTATAATGAAATGATGGTACTTTTCTTATAAATAATAACTGTTTGACTAGAAAAATATACAGGTACCTACATATATTTCTATTTTCTTTGTGAAGAAATATTATTATACCTAAACTGTGTTTAAAAGAAAAATACTTTTGACTCGGTGTCCAGAAATATTTAATTAAACTAATAAAATGTAATGCCTAGTGTCTACGCTTTCGAAAATCATTCATTTCGATTTTATTACAAACAATATCAAAGATTCTACAGTTATATGTATAAAATAGGTTAAATCCCTATGCTTGCATAATCCCGTTACTTCTTAGAATTATATTCATTTGTTGGGTACCTACTGTACATTAAAACAAACTATCTGCATATGCACAAAATAGGATTGTTTCCTTAATAAAAATTCATGAAATTCAATTTTATCTCTTTTAGATTTGTTGTGGTCCTGAAAAGGACCGTTTTATTATAATTTTTTTTTGTAACGCTTATTTAAGCACGTTCTCCACGAATACGTCTAGCCAATTGAATGTCTTTTGGCATAATTGTGACGCGCTTGGCATGAATGGCGCACAAATTGGTGTCTTCAAAAAGACCAACCAAGTAAGCTTCACTGGCTTCTTGAAGAGCCATAACTGCTGAGCTTTGGAAACGCAAATCAGTTTTGAAATCTTGAGCAATTTCACGAACTAAACGTTGGAAAGGTAATTTGCGAATCAACAATTCAGTGCTCTTTTGATAACGACGAATTTCACGAAGAGCCACAGTTCCTGGACGATAGCGATGTGGTTTTTTTACACCTCCTGTCGCTGGAGCACTTTTACGAGCTGCTTTCGTAGCCAGCTGCTTGCGTGGAGCTTTTCCACCGGTAGATTTTCGGGCGGTTTGCTTTGTACGAGCCATATTTTTTTTCACTTTTTTAATTTTTTTCAAAAAAAAAAAACTTTGAGAAACTTCACTTCACTTCACTTCACTATGTATTTATATATATTAATTATAAGAAAAACGTCAGAGCTTAAGTGTATTTTAAGGGTATTTTTGTCTCCGTTCAAGTGTTCTACTTCTCACTGACCAATCAGAAACGTTAAAGGAATTACGAACAGAAGAACAAAATATAAATAGTGGTGGATTTTTTGAAATGAGGCACAGTTTGGCAGTGAATATTGTGAAGTGCAGTTCGGTTCAGTGTTTTAAAAATATTAAATAAAAAAATATGACTGGTCGCGGTAAAGGAGGAAAAGGTTTGGGTAAAGGTGGTGCTAAACGCCATCGAAAAGTGTTGCGTGATAATATCCAAGGAATCACAAAGCCAGCAATTCGTCGATTGGCTCGTCGTGGCGGTGTAAAGCGTATTTCTGGTTTGATTTATGAAGAAACACGTGGAGTTCTAAAAGTATTCCTGGAAAATGTTATCCGTGATGCTGTTACTTACACCGAACATGCTAAGCGTAAAACAGTTACAGCTATGGATGTCGTTTATGCTTTGAAGAGGCAAGGACGTACTCTTTATGGTTTCGGAGGTTAAATTCAGTCGGTTGATAGGATTTAACAAACAATCGGTCCTTTTCAGGACCACAATTAAATACAAAAGTTATATCACTTGTATAAAATATGGAGTCATTAAGTAAAGGAACACCACGACGGTGACGAAGGCAACCTACTTTTAATTTAAAGTTTTTTAACAAGTAATTTATTTATAATCTATAATTGTTCTTTATTTCTTGTCTTTATTAAAGACAATGTATAAGGTGAGGCCGCCTATGTGCCAACAAATTTGTAAGACCATAATATACCTAGTTCTTCAGAGATTATCTTTAGTCAAATTGTTAATATTATGTTCGATAATATTAATTAAGAAATTGTAGAATGTCGAATGCCAATATAAAAAAAAATTCCTTGTATCTTATTAGTTTTAAGTGAAATTGTAGTATATAAATTATTTAGAATGTCTTATGCCAATAAAAGTTTATAATAATTGAATCTGATTATTATTAGTTGTAAGCGAAATAAAACAAAATTGAATCAAAATAATGGAGTATGAATAATAAAAACCATTTAAAATGGTAGTTAAATTAAAACGTACTGTAATAAAGTACTTATTTTTTTGTATTTTCATAACAATGTCAAGATAAATTGCTATTAATAAAAACTTCAAATCGATGTTGAAAAAAAGTATATCTCTTCGTGGAAACGATTTGTCGTCCTGAAAAGGACGGTTTTTTGTTTGTTTTCGTCACGAAACTTATGCACTCTTTTCTGTCTTCTTTGGCAACAAAACAGCTTGGATATTAGGAAGAACACCTCCTTGTGCGATAGTTACACCAGAAAGTAATTTGTTCAACTCTTCGTCATTGCGGATAGCTAATTGTAAATGGCGGGGGATAATTCTAGTTTTTTTGTTGTCACGGGCAGCATTTCCCGCCAATTCCAAAACTTCTGCCGCCAAATATTCCATGACAGCGGCCAAATATACGGGGGCACCAGCTCCGACGCGCTCAGCATAATTTCCTTTTCGAAGCAAACGATGAATACGACCCACAGGAAATTGTAAACCAGCACGATTTGAACGGGACTTTGCCTTTCCCTTCACTTTTCCACCTTTACCGCGACCAGACATTTTAAGTTTTTTTTTTTATTTAGAAACGAACTCAATTTAATACGAAATAGCCTAACACTATTTCACTTTATTCACTGTATAACTTAACTACTGCACTGCACACTGTATAATGACTGAAAACCGAAAATCCGCTCTTATTTATACAAAATTTTCTAAATGCTCGCACATAAAACCAGAGGGTTGTCATAACACAAATTCATCGTTCAAAGAAGGAATAAATAGAGAAACGTAAGGGCGATTCTTCACAGTTTTCGTTTAATCGTCAGTGTATTCAGTTCTTATAAACAGTGAAAATAGTTAAGTGAAATAAAATGCCACCAAAGACAAGCGGTAAAGCAGCAAAGAAGGCCGGAAAGGCCCAAAAAAATATCACCAAGACCGATAAGAAGAAGAAGCGTAAGAGGAAGGAAAGCTACGCAATCTACATTTACAAAGTTCTCAAGCAAGTTCATCCTGACACTGGAATTTCATCAAAGGCCATGAGCATCATGAACAGCTTCGTGAACGACATCTTCGAAAGAATTGCTGCTGAAGCGTCGCGTTTAGCTCACTACAACAAGCGTTCCACAATAACAAGTCGGGAAATCCAGACAGCCGTTCGATTGTTGTTGCCTGGGGAACTTGCCAAGCATGCTGTTAGTGAGGGAACTAAAGCAGTTACCAAATATACAAGCTCGAAGTAATTTATTTATTGAGTTTCTTCAAAAATGGCCCTTTTCAGGGCCGCAAAAATATCAATAAGAGATACAAATGATTTGTTTTTTAAAATGCAATAATCTAGTTACTAATTAATTGGCGCGATTTTGTTATGTTTTGGACTGACTACCTGTCATGTTCACAAAAATAATTTTTTTTTTTTTACTTTTTACATTTTATTGCCATGTGGTGTAAAGTTTGTAGAAAAAAGTTTGTCCACTTACTTAGTTTTTGTTGATTACCTGTCACATGTATTAAAGTTATTTTTACCTGTAGGTAAATTTTATTGCCATGTTAATGTGGTATTATAAAAAAAATTTCTCTACCTACTTACAGCATTTTTGTTTACCTGCCAAAAGTTTTTCCTGTTTTTTTTTTTATTGTGTTATTAAAATACAGTGTTTTTTTGTATTTCATAGACACTGCCTCAATAGAAACTTTTTTATATTTTTGGTAGTATGAAACTGATTTTGTTTTTATGTAAATTAATTAATATCTCTTTATATAATTTTTTTGTAGTCCTGAAAAGGACTGGATTTGTTTTAATTTCAAATTTACATTGAAATTACTTCTTAGCTTTCTTTGCAGCAACCGCCTTTTTAGGCTTAGCGGCAGATGCTGTCGCTGATTTAGCTTTTGGCACTTTTGGCTTGGGGGCAGCAGCTTTAGCTTTAGTTGGCTTTGCCTTAACTGCACTAGTTTTCTTAACACTTTTCACTTTTGGTTTTTCTACCTTCTTTTTATCAGCACTTTTTTTTGTTGTACCGGCGGCAGCTTTCTTTACTTTTTTCTCACCAGACACTTTTTTTAATTTGTCACCGGCAGCAGCAGCTTTTGGCTTAGCAGCAGATTTTTTCTTATCGGCGGCAGACTTTGCTTTTGGTTCTTTGTTCGCTAATGCAGACAATTTAAAAGAACCGGCAGCTCCTTTTCCTTTTGTTTGCACTAATTTACCACTAATCACAGCACCTTTTAAATATTTTTTAATAAACGGAGCAAGTTTTTGAACATCAACTTTGTAAGTGGCGGCAATATATTTTTTGATAGCCAAAAGCGAAGAGCCACCGCGTTCCTTCAATGTTTTAATGGCAGCATCTACCATTTGCTGGGTAGGAGGATGAGTTGGCGTTGATTTTGGTTTCTTAGAACCACTAACGGCAGCCTTCTTCGGTTTTTTTTCTGCAATAATTGCAGGAGATGCAGCAACAGTATCAGACATTTTGACTTTTTTGTAAATTAGTTATCACTTTATAAATCACTTTTTTTAATAATTTTCAAAAAGATCGCTATACACTTGTTTTGCTGAGAATCAACGAGAACGAAGGTCTACAAAAAAATTAATTTTGTACATAATTTGTACCTTTATGCATCTTAGGTTCCTCTTAAAACTTAAACAATTTACATCGTTTAAGCTAAAAATCTATAAAATAACTTCACTAATTTATTCTTACAATAATAATAGATAATTTATATTATAATTTTGTTTAAATAAAATTATCTATCACTGCACAAATTACAATTGAAGTCAATGTTTGGTTATTTTTTTTCCATACTTACGTTTAAGAATGTCTATAACTAATTAATGAAACTTATTTTCAAATCAAAACTAACTTTTTCATAAAGCTAATAGTTCATTTGAACCAAATAGTTAAATATTTGTTCAAAATATTGGCAATTTTCTATGAATTAAATTAAAATAATTTGAGTAATGAAACCGCGTGTCATAACTACTTTCTCTAGGTAGTAGCATTTAAAAAAGAATATATTGAAGTTTTCCATCTGTTTATTAATCAAAACAAGGAAGAAAATTAATTAAATTACTTTTATTTATATATATACACATTAATATTGTTTTATTTTAATTGTTAAACAACATTTATTAACTTATTTTATGATTGCAAATGACTCTATCTAAAAGCACATGGTAATCCATGAAAAAAAAGTAGCTAAAAACGCGAAATAGAAAAATATATCTTCTTGCTTTGAATTTTAATAATGAAATTATGATTCTTTTCGTATACATAATAATTGTTGCTTTATTTATATACTATATACACAATAATGTTGTTTTTTAATTATTAAACAACATTTTTTATTAACTTATTTTATGATTGCAAAGTACTCTATCTAAAAGCACGTGGTAATGTATGAAAAAAAAATGGCGAAAATGCGGAATTGTAAAATATCTTCTTGTTTGGAATTGTTATAATGAAATGATGGTACTTTTCTTATAAATAATAACTGTTTTACTAGAAAAATATACAGGTACCTACATATATTTCTATTTTCTTTGTGAAGAAATATTATTATACCTAAACTGTGTTTAAAAGAAAAATACTTTTGACTCGGTGTCCAGAAACATTTAATTAAACTAATAAAATGTAATGCCTAGTGCCTACGCTTTCGAAAATCATTCATTTCGATTTTATTACAAACAATTTCAAAGATTCTACAGTTATATGTATAAAATAGGTTTAATCCCTATGCTTGCATTATCCCGTTACTTCTTAGAATTATATTCATTTGTTGGGTACCTACTGTACATTAAAACAAACTATCTGCATATGCACAAAATAGGATTGTTTCCTTAATAAAAATTCATGAAATTCAATTTTATCTCTTTTAGATTTTTTGTGGTCCTGAAAAGGACCGTTTTATTATGATTTTTTTTTGTAACGCTTATTTAAGCACGTTCTCCACGAATACGTCTAGCCAATTGAATGTCTTTTGGCATAATTGTGACGCGCTTGGCATGAATGGCGCACAAATTGGTGTCTTCAAAAAGACCAACCAAGTAAGCTTCACTGGCTTCTTGAAGAGCCATAACTGCTGAGCTTTGGAAACGCAAATCAGTTTTGAAATCTTGAGCAATTTCACGAACTAAACGTTGGAAAGGTAATTTGCGAATCAACAATTCAGTGCTCTTTTGATAACGACGAATTTCACGAAGAGCCACAGTTCCTGGACGATAACGATGTGGTTTTTTTACACCTCCTGTCGCTGGAGCACTTTTACGAGCTGCTTTCGTAGCCAGCTGCTTGCGTGGAGCTTTTCCACCGGTAGATTTTCGGGCGGTTTGCTTTGTACGAGCCATATTTTTTTTCACTTTTTTAATTTTTTTCAAAAAAAAAAACTTTCAGAAACTTCACTTCACTTCACTTCACTATGTATTTATATATATTAATTATAAGAAAAACGTCAGAGCTTAAGTGTATTTTAAGGGTATTTTTGTCTCCGTTCAAGTGTTCTATTTCTCACTGACCAATCAGAAACGAGAAAGGAATTACGAACAGAAGAACAAAATATAAATAGTGGTGGATTTTTTGAAATGAGGCACAGTTTGGCAGTGAATATTGTGAAGTGCAGTTCGGTTCAGTGTTTTAAAAATATTAAATAAAAAAATATGACTGGTCGCGGTAAAGGAGGAAAAGGTTTGGGTAAAGGTGGTGCTAAACGCCATCGAAAAGTGTTGCGTGATAATATCCAAGGAATCACAAAGCCAGCAATTCGTCGATTGGCTCGTCGTGGCGGTGTAAAGCGTATTTCTGGTTTGATTTATGAAGAAACACGTGGAGTTCTAAAAGTATTCCTGGAAAATGTTATCCGTGATGCTGTTACTTACACCGAACATGCTAAGCGTAAAACAGTTACAGCTATGGATGTCGTTTATGCTTTGAAGAGGCAAGGACGTACTCTTTATGGTTTCGGAGGTTAAATTCAGTCGGTTGATAGGATTTAACAAACAATCGGTCCTTTTCAGGACCACAATTAAATACAAAAGTTATATCACTTGTATAAAATATGGAGTCATTAAGTAAAGGAACACCACGACGGTGACGAAGGCAACCTACTTTTAATTTAAAGTTTTTTAACAAGTAATTTATTTATAATCTATAATTGTTCTTTATTTCTTGTCTTTATTAAAGACAATGTATAAGGTGAGGCCGCCTATGTGCCAACAAATTTGTAAGACCATAATATACCTAGTTCTTCAGAGATTATCTTTAGTCAAATTGTTAATATTATGTTCGATAATATTAATTAAGAAATTGTAGAATGTCGAATGCCAATATAAAAAAAAATTCCTTGTATCTTATTAGTTTTAAGTGAAATTGTAGTATATAAATTATTTAGAATGTCTTATGCCAATAAAAGTTTATAATAATTGAATCTGATTATTATTAGTTGTAAGCGAAATAAAACAAAATTGAATCAAAATAATGGAGTATGAATAATAAAAACCATTTAAAATGGTAGTTAAATTAAAACGTACTGTAATAAAGTACTTATTTTTTTGTATTTTCATAACAATGTCAAGATAAATTGCTATTAATAAAAACTTCAAATCGATGTTGAAAAAAAGTATATCTCTTCGTGGAAACGATTTGTCGTCCTGAAAAGGACGGTTTTTTGTTTGTTTTCGTCACGAAACTTATGCACTCTTTTCTGTCTTCTTTGGCAACAAAACAGCTTGGATATTAGGAAGAACACCTCCTTGTGCGATAGTTACACCAGAAAGTAATTTGTTCAACTCTTCGTCATTGCGGATAGCTAATTGTAAATGGCGGGGGATAATTCTAGTTTTTTTGTTGTCACGGGCAGCATTTCCCGCCAATTCCAAAACTTCTGCCGCCAAATATTCCATGACAGCGGCCAAATATACGGGGGCACCAGCTCCGACGCGCTCAGCATAATTTCCTTTTCGAAGCAAACGATGAATACGACCCACAGGAAATTGTAAACCAGCACGATTTGAACGGGACTTTGCCTTTCCCTTCACTTTTCCACCTTTACCGCGACCAGACATTTTAAGTTTTTTTTTTTATTTAGAAACGAACTCAATTTAATACGAAATAGCCTAACACTATTTCACTTTATTCACTGTATAACTTAACTACTGCACTGCACACTGTATAATGACTGAAAACCGAAAATCCGCTCTTATTTATACAAAATTTTCTAAATGCTCGCACATAAAACCAGAGGGTTGTCATAACACAAATTCATCGTTCAAAGAAGGAATAAATAGAGAAACGTAAGGGCGATTCTTCACAGTTTTCGTTTAATCGTCAGTGTATTCAGTTCTTATAAACAGTGAAAATAGTTAAGTGAAATAAAATGCCACCAAAGACAAGCGGTAAAGCAGCAAAGAAGGCCGGAAAGGCCCAAAAAAATATCACCAAGACCGATAAGAAGAAAAAGCGTAAGAGGAAGGAAAGCTACGCAATCTACATTTACAAAGTTCTCAAGCAAGTTCATCCTGACACTGGAATTTCATCAAAGGCCATGAGCATCATGAACAGCTTCGTGAACGACATCTTCGAAAGAATTGCTGCTGAAGCGTCGCGTTTAGCTCACTACAACAAGCGTTCCACAATAACAAGTCGGGAAATCCAGACAGCCGTTCGATTGTTGTTGCCTGGGGAACTTGCCAAGCATGCTGTTAGTGAGGGAACTAAAGCAGTTACCAAATATACAAGCTCGAAGTAATTTATTTATTGAGTTTCTTCAAAAATGGCCCTTTTCAGGGCCGCAAAAATATCAATAAGAGATACAAATGATTTGTTTTTTAAAATGCAATAATCTAGTTACTAATTAATTGGCGCGATTTTGTTATGTTTTGGACTGACTACCTGTCATGTTCACAAAAATAATTTTTTTTTTTTTACTTTTTACATTTTATTGCCATGTGGTGTAAAGTTTGTAGAAAAAAGTTTGTCCACTTACTTAGTTTTTGTTGATTACCTGTCACATGTATTAAAGTTATTTTTACCTGTAGGTAAATTTTATTGCCATGTTAATGTGGTATTATAAAAAAAATTTCTCTACCTACTTACAGCATTTTTGTTTACCTGCCAAAAGTTTTTCCTGTTTTTTTTTTTATTGTGTTATTAAAATACAGTGTTTTTTTGTATTTCATAGACACTGCCTCAATAGAAACTTTTTTATATTTTTGGTAGTATGAAACTGATTTTGTTTTTATGTAAATTAATTAATATCTCTTTATATAATTTTTTTGTAGTCCTGAAAAGGACTGGATTTGTTTTAATTTCAAATTTACATTGAAATTACTTCTTAGCTTTCTTTGCAGCAACCGCCTTTTTAGGCTTAGCGGCAGATGCTGTCGCTGATTTAGCTTTTGGCACTTTTGGCTTGGGGGCAGCAGCTTTAGCTTTAGTTGGCTTTGCCTTAACTGCACTAGTTTTCTTAACACTTTTCACTTTTGGTTTTTCTACCTTCTTTTTATCAGCACTTTTTTTTGTTGTACCGGCGGCAGCTTTCTTTACTTTTTTCTCACCAGACACTTTTTTTAATTTGTCACCGGCAGCAGCAGCTTTTGGCTTAGCAGCAGATTTTTTCTTATCGGCGGCAGACTTTGCTTTTGGTTCTTTGTTCGCTAATGCAGACAATTTAAAAGAACCGGCAGCTCCTTTTCCTTTTGTTTGCACTAATTTACCACTAATCACAGCACCTTTTAAATATTTTTTAATAAACGGAGCAAGTTTTTGAACATCAACTTTGTAAGTGGCGGCAATATATTTTTTGATAGCCAAAAGCGAAGAGCCACCGCGTTCCTTCAATGTTTTAATGGCAGCATCTACCATTTGCTGGGTAGGAGGATGAGTTGGCGTTGATTTTGGTTTCTTAGAACCACTAACGGCAGCCTTCTTCGGTTTTTTTTCTGCAATAATTGCAGGAGATGCAGCAACAGTATCAGACATTTTGACTTTTTTGTAAATTAGTTATCACTTTATAAATCACTTTTTTTAATAATTTTCAAAAAGATCGCTATACACTTGTTTTGCTGAGAATCAACGAGAACGAAGGTCTACAAAAAAATTAATTTTGTACATAATTTGTACCTTTATGCATCTTAGGTTCCTCTTAAAACTTAAACAATTTACATCGTTTAAGCTAAAAATCTATAAAATAACTTCACTAATTTATTCTTACAATAATAATAGATAATTTATATTATAATTTTGTTTAAATAAAATTATCTATCACTGCACAAATTACAATTGAAGTCAATGTTTGGTTATTTTTTTTCCATACTTACGTTTAAGAATGTCTATAACTAATTAATGAAACTTATTTTCAAATCAAAACTAACTTTTTCATAAAGCTAATAGTTCATTTGAACCAAATAGTTAAATATTTGTTCAAAATATTGGCAATTTTCTATGAATTAAATTAAAATAATTTGAGTAATGAAACCGCGTGTCATAACTACTTTCTCTAGGTAGTAGCATTTAAAAAAGAATATATTGAAGTTTTCCATCTGTTTATTAATCAAAACAAGGAAGAAAATTAATTAAATTACTTTTATTTATATATATACACATTAATATTGTTTTATTTTAATTGTTAAACAACATTTATTAACTTATTTTATGATTGCAAATGACTCTATCTAAAAGCACATGGTAATCCATGAAAAAAAAGTAGCTAAAAACGCGAAATAGAAAAATATATCTTCTTGCTTTGAATTTTAATAATGAAATTATGATTCTTTTCGTATACATAATAATTGTTGCTTTATTTATATACTATATACACAATAATGTTGTTTTTTAATTATTAAACAACATTTTTTATTAACTTATTTTATGATTGCAAAGTACTCTATCTAAAAGCACGTGGTAATGTATGAAAAAAAAATGGCGAAAATGCGGAATTGTAAAATATCTTCTTGTTTGGAATTGTTATAATGAAATGATGGTACTTTTCTTATAAATAATAACTGTTTTACTAGAAAAATATACAGGTACCTACATATATTTCTATTTTCTTTGTGAAGAAATATTATTATACCTAAACTGTGTTTAAAAGAAAAATACTTTTGACTCGGTGTCCAGAAACATTTAATTAAACTAATAAAATGTAATGCCTAGTGCCTACGCTTTCGAAAATCATTCATTTCGATTTTATTACAAACAATTTCAAAGATTCTACAGTTATATGTATAAAATAGGTTTAATCCCTATGCTTGCATTATCCCGTTACTTCTTAGAATTATATTCATTTGTTGGGTACCTACTGTACATTAAAACAAACTATCTGCATATGCACAAAATAGGATTGTTTCCTTAATAAAAATTCATGAAATTCAATTTTATCTCTTTTAGATTTTTTGTGGTCCTGAAAAGGACCGTTTTATTATGATTTTTTTTTGTAACGCTTATTTAAGCACGTTCTCCACGAATACGTCTAGCCAATTGAATGTCTTTTGGCATAATTGTGACGCGCTTGGCATGAATGGCGCACAAATTGGTGTCTTCAAAAAGACCAACCAAGTAAGCTTCACTGGCTTCTTGAAGAGCCATAACTGCTGAGCTTTGGAAACGCAAATCAGTTTTGAAATCTTGAGCAATTTCACGAACTAAACGTTGGAAAGGTAATTTGCGAATCAACAATTCAGTGCTCTTTTGATAACGACGAATTTCACGAAGAGCCACAGTTCCTGGACGATAACGATGTGGTTTTTTTACACCTCCTGTCGCTGGAGCACTTTTACGAGCTGCTTTCGTAGCCAGCTGCTTGCGTGGAGCTTTTCCACCGGTAGATTTTCGGGCGGTTTGCTTTGTACGAGCCATATTTTTTTTCACTTTTTTAATTTTTTTCAAAAAAAAAAACTTTCAGAAACTTCACTTCACTTCACTTCACTATGTATTTATATATATTAATTATAAGAAAAACGTCAGAGCTTAAGTGTATTTTAAGGGTATTTTTGTCTCCGTTCAAGTGTTCTATTTCTCACTGACCAATCAGAAACGAGAAAGGAATTACGAACAGAAGAACAAAATATAAATAGTGGTGGATTTTTTGAAATGAGGCACAGTTTGGCAGTGAATATTGTGAAGTGCAGTTCGGTTCAGTGTTTTAAAAATATTAAATAAAAAAATATGACTGGTCGCGGTAAAGGAGGAAAAGGTTTGGGTAAAGGTGGTGCTAAACGCCATCGAAAAGTGTTGCGTGATAATATCCAAGGAATCACAAAGCCAGCAATTCGTCGATTGGCTCGTCGTGGCGGTGTAAAGCGTATTTCTGGTTTGATTTATGAAGAAACACGTGGAGTTCTAAAAGTATTCCTGGAAAATGTTATCCGTGATGCTGTTACTTACACCGAACATGCTAAGCGTAAAACAGTTACAGCTATGGATGTCGTTTATGCTTTGAAGAGGCAAGGACGTACTCTTTATGGTTTCGGAGGTTAAATTCAGTCGGTTGATAGGATTTAACAAACAATCGGTCCTTTTCAGGACCACAATTAAATACAAAAGTTATATCACTTGTATAAAATATGGAGTCATTAAGTAAAGGAACACCACGACGGTGACGAAGGCAACCTACTTTTAATTTAAAGTTTTTTAACAAGTAATTTATTTATAATCTATAATTGTTCTTTATTTCTTGTCTTTATTAAAGACAATGTATAAGGTGAGGCCGCCTATGTGCCAACAAATTTGTAAGACCATAATATACCTAGTTCTTCAGAGATTATCTTTAGTCAAATTGTTAATATTATGTTCGATAATATTAATTAAGAAATTGTAGAATGTCGAATGCCAATATAAAAAAAAATTCCTTGTATCTTATTAGTTTTAAGTGAAATTGTAGTATATAAATTATTTAGAATGTCTTATGCCAATAAAAGTTTATAATAATTGAATCTGATTATTATTAGTTGTAAGCGAAATAAAACAAAATTGAATCAAAATAATGGAGTATGAATAATAAAAACCATTTAAAATGGTAGTTAAATTAAAACGTACTGTAATAAAGTACTTATTTTTTTGTATTTTCATAACAATGTCAAGATAAATTGCTATTAATAAAAACTTCAAATCGATGTTGAAAAAAAGTATATCTCTTCGTGGAAACGATTTGTCGTCCTGAAAAGGACGGTTTTTTGTTTGTTTTCGTCACGAAACTTATGCACTCTTTTCTGTCTTCTTTGGCAACAAAACAGCTTGGATATTAGGAAGAACACCTCCTTGTGCGATAGTTACACCAGAAAGTAATTTGTTCAACTCTTCGTCATTGCGGATAGCTAATTGTAAATGGCGGGGGATAATTCTAGTTTTTTTGTTGTCACGGGCAGCATTTCCCGCCAATTCCAAAACTTCTGCCGCCAAATATTCCATGACAGCGGCCAAATATACGGGGGCACCAGCTCCGACGCGCTCAGCATATAATTTCCTTTTCGAAGCAAACGATGAATACGACCCACAGGAAATTGTAAACCAGCACGATTTGAACGGGACTTTGCCTTTCCCTTCACTTTTCCACCTTTACCGCGACCAGACATTTTAAGTTTTTTTTTTTTTTATTTAGAAACGAACTCAATTTAATACGAAATAGCCTTACACTATTTCACTTTATTCACTGTGTAACTTAACTACTGCACTGCACACTGTATAATGACTGAAAACCGAAAATCCGCTCTTATTTATACAAAATTTTCTAAATGCTCGCACATAAAACCAGAGGGTTGTCATAACACAAATTCATCGTTCAAAGAAGGAATAAATAGAGAAACGTAAGGGCGATTCTTCACAGTTTTCGTTTAATCGTCAGTGTATTCAGTTCTTATAAACAGTGAAAATAGTTAAGTGAAATAAAATGCCACCAAAGACAAGCGGTAAAGCAGCAAAGAAGGCCGGAAAGGCCCAAAAAAATATCACCAAGACCGATAAGAAGAAGAAGCGTAAGAGGAAGGAAAGCTACGCAATCTACATTTACAAAGTTCTCAAGCAAGTTCATCCTGACACTGGAATTTCATCAAAGGCCATGAGCATCATGAACAGCTTCGTGAACGACATCTTCGAAAGAATTGCTGCTGAAGCGTCGCGTTTAGCTCACTACAACAAGCGTTCCACAATAACAAGTCGGGAAATCCAGACAGCCGTTCGATTGTTGTTGCCTGGGGAACTTGCCAAGCATGCTGTTAGTGAGGGAACTAAAGCAGTTACCAAATATACAAGCTCGAAGTAATTTATTTATTGAGTTTCTTCAAAAATGGCCCTTTTCAGGGCCGCAAAAATATCAATAAGAGATACAAATGATTTGTTTTTTAAAATGCAATAATCTAGTTACTAATTAATTGGCGCGATTTTGTTATGTTTTGGACTGACTACCTGTCATGTTCACAAAAATAATTTTTTTTTTTTTACTTTTTACATTTTATTGCCATGTGGTGTAAAGTTTGTAGAAAAAAGTTTGTCCACTTACTTAGTTTTTGTTGATTACCTGTCACATGTATTAAAGTTATTTTTACCTGTAGGTAAATTTTATTGCCATGTTAATGTGGTATTATAAAAAAAATTTCTCTACCTACTTACAGCATTTTTGTTTACCTGCCAAAAGTTTTTCCTGTTTTTTTTTTTATTGTGTTATTAAAATACAGTGTTTTTTTGTATTTCATAGACACTGCCTCAATAGAAACTTTTTTATATTTTTGGTAGTATGAAACTGATTTTGTTTTTATGTAAATTAATTAATATCTCTTTATATAATTTTTTTGTAGTCCTGAAAAGGACTGGATTTGTTTTAATTTCAAATTTACATTGAAATTACTTCTTAGCTTTCTTTGCAGCAACCGCCTTTTTAGGCTTAGCGGCAGATGCTGTCGCTGATTTAGCTTTTGGCACTTTTGGCTTGGGGGCAGCAGCTTTAGCTTTAGTTGGCTTTGCCTTAACTGCACTAGTTTTCTTAACACTTTTCACTTTTGGTTTTTCTACCTTCTTTTTATCAGCACTTTTTTTTGTTGTACCGGCGGCAGCTTTCTTTACTTTTTTCTCACCAGACACTTTTTTTAATTTGTCACCGGCAGCAGCAGCTTTTGGCTTAGCAGCAGATTTTTTCTTATCGGCGGCAGACTTTGCTTTTGGTTCTTTGTTCGCTAATGCAGACAATTTAAAAGAACCGGCAGCTCCTTTTCCTTTTGTTTGCACTAATTTACCACTAATCACAGCACCTTTTAAATATTTTTTAATAAACGGAGCAAGTTTTTGAACATCAACTTTGTAAGTGGCGGCAATATATTTTTTGATAGCCAAAAGCGAAGAGCCACCGCGTTCCTTCAATGTTTTAATGGCAGCATCTACCATTTGCTGGGTAGGAGGATGAGTTGGCGTTGATTTTGGTTTCTTAGAACCACTAACGGCAGCCTTCTTCGGTTTTTTTTCTGCAATAATTGCAGGAGATGCAGCAACAGTATCAGACATTTTGACTTTTTTGTAAATTAGTTATCACTTTATAAATCACTTTTTTTAATAATTTTCAAAAAGATCGCTATATACTTGTTTTGCTGAGAATCAACGAGAACGAAGGTCTACAAAAAAATTAATTTTGTACATAATTTGTACCTTTATGCATCTTAGGTTCCTCTTAAAACTTAAACAATTTACATCGTTTAAGCTAAAAATCTATAAAATAACTTCACTAATTTATTCTTACAATAATAATAGATAATTTATATTATAATTTTGTTTAAATAAAATTATCTATCACTGCACAAATTACAATTGAAGTCAATGTTTGGTTATTTTTTTTCCATACTTACGTTTAAGAATGTCTATAACTAATTAATGAAACTTATTTTCAAATCAAAACTAATTTTTTCATAAAGCTAATAGTTCATTTGAACCAAATAGTTAAATATTTGTTCAAAATATTGGCAATTTTCTATGAATTAAATTAAAATAATTTGAGTAATGAAACCGCGTGTCATAACTACTTTCTCTAGGTAGTAGCATTTAAAAAAGAATATATTGAAGTTTTCCATCTGTTTATTAATCAAAACAAGGAAGAAAATTAATTAAATTACTTTTATTTATATATATACACATTAATATTGTTTTATTTTAATTGTTAAACAACATTTATTAACTTATTTTATGATTGCAAATGACTCTATCTAAAAGCACATGGTAATCCATGAAAAAAAAGTAGCTAAAAACGCGAAATAGAAAAATATATCTTCTTGCTTTGAATTTTAATAATGAAATTATGATTCTTTTCGTATACATAATAATTGTTGCTTTATTTATATACTATATACACAATAATGTTGTTTTTTAATTATTAAACAACATTTTTTATTAACTTATTTTATGATTGCAAAGTACTCTATCTAAAAGCACGTGGTAATGTATGAAAAAAAATGGCGAAAATGCGGAATTGTAAAATATCTTCTTGTTTGGAATTGTTATAATGAAATGATGGTACTTTTCTTATAAATAATAACTGTTTTACTAGAAAAATATACAGGTACCTACATATATTTCTATTTTCTTTGTGAAGAAATATTATTATACCTAAACTGTGTTTAAAAGAAAAATACTTTTGACTCGGTGTCCAGAAACATTTAATTAAACTAATAAAATGTAATGCCTAGTGCCTACGCTTTCGAAAATCATTCATTTCGATTTTATTACAAACAATTTCAAAGATTCTACAGTTATATGTATAAAATAGGTTTAATCCCTATGCTTGCATTATCCCGTTACTTCTTAGAATTATATTCATTTGTTGGGTACCTACTGTACATTAAAACAAACTATCTGCATATGCACAAAATAGGATTGTTTCCTTAATAAAAATTCATGAAATTCAATTTTATCTCTTTTAGATTTTTTGTGGTCCTGAAAAGGACCGTTTTATTATGATTTTTTTTTGTAACGCTTATTTAAGCACGTTCTCCACGAATACGTCTAGCCAATTGAATGTCTTTTGGCATAATTGTGACGCGCTTGGCATGAATGGCGCACAAATTGGTGTCTTCAAAAAGACCAACCAAGTAAGCTTCACTGGCTTCTTGAAGAGCCATAACTGCTGAGCTTTGGAAACGCAAATCAGTTTTGAAATCTTGAGCAATTTCACGAACTAAACGTTGGAAAGGTAATTTGCGAATCAACAATTCAGTGCTCTTTTGATAACGACGAATTTCACGAAGAGCCACAGTTCCTGGACGATAACGATGTGGTTTTTTTACACCTCCTGTCGCTGGAGCACTTTTACGAGCTGCTTTCGTAGCCAGCTGCTTGCGTGGAGCTTTTCCACCGGTAGATTTTCGGGCGGTTTGCTTTGTACGAGCCATATTTTTTTTCACTTTTTTAATTTTTTTCAAAAAAAAAAACTTTCAGAAACTTCACTTCACTTCACTTCACTATGTATTTATATATATTAATTATAAGAAAAACGTCAGAGCTTAAGTGTATTTTAAGGGTATTTTTGTCTCCGTTCAAGTGTTCTATTTCTCACTGACCAATCAGAAACGAGAAAGGAATTACGAACAGAAGAACAAAATATAAATAGTGGTGGATTTTTTGAAATGAGGCACAGTTTGGCAGTGAATATTGTGAAGTGCAGTTCGGTTCAGTGTTTTAAAAATATTAAATAAAAAAATATGACTGGTCGCGGTAAAGGAGGAAAAGGTTTGGGTAAAGGTGGTGCTAAACGCCATCGAAAAGTGTTGCGTGATAATATCCAAGGAATCACAAAGCCAGCAATTCGTCGATTGGCTCGTCGTGGCGGTGTAAAGCGTATTTCTGGTTTGATTTATGAAGAAACACGTGGAGTTCTAAAAGTATTCCTGGAAAATGTTATCCGTGATGCTGTTACTTACACCGAACATGCTAAGCGTAAAACAGTTACAGCTATGGATGTCGTTTATGCTTTGAAGAGGCAAGGACGTACTCTTTATGGTTTCGGAGGTTAAATTCAGTCGGTTGATAGGATTTAACAAACAATCGGTCCTTTTCAGGACCACAATTAAATACAAAAGTTATATCACTTGTATAAAATATGGAGTCATTAAGTAAAGGAACACCACGACGGTGACGAAGGCAACCTACTTTTAATTTAAAGTTTTTTAACAAGTAATTTATTTATAATCTATAATTGTTCTTTATTTCTTGTCTTTATTAAAGACAATGTATAAGGTGAGGCCGCCTATGTGCCAACAAATTTGTAAGACCATAATATACCTAGTTCTTCAGAGATTATCTTTAGTCAAATTGTTAATATTATGTTCGATAATATTAATTAAGAAATTGTAGAATGTCGAATGCCAATATAAAAAAAAATTCCTTGTATCTTATTAGTTTTAAGTGAAATTGTAGTATATAAATTATTTAGAATGTCTTATGCCAATAAAAGTTTATAATAATTGAATCTGATTATTATTAGTTGTAAGCGAAATAAAACAAAATTGAATCAAAATAATGGAGTATGAATAATAAAAACCATTTAAAATGGTAGTTAAATTAAAACGTACTGTAATAAAGTACTTATTTTTTTGTATTTTCATAACAATGTCAAAATAAATTGCTATTAATAAAAACTTCAAATCGATGATGTTGAAAAAAAGTATATCTCTTCGTGGAAACGATTTGTCGTCCTGAAAAGGACGGTTTTTTGTTTGTTTTCGTCACGAAACTTATGCACTCTTTTCTGTCTTCTTTGGCAACAAAACAGCTTGGATATTAGGAAGAACACCTCCTTGTGCGATAGTTACACCAGAAAGTAATTTGTTCAACTCTTCGTCATTGCGGATAGCTAATTGTAAATGGCGGGGGATAATTCTAGTTTTTTTGTTGTCACGGGCAGCATTTCCCGCCAATTCCAAAACTTCTGCCGCCAAATATTCCATGACAGCGGCCAAATATACGGGGGCACCAGCTCCGACGCGCTCAGCATAATTTCCTTTTCGAAGCAAACGATGAATACGACCCACAGGAAATTGTAAACCAGCACGATTTGAACGGGACTTTGCCTTTCCCTTCACTTTTCCACCTTTACCGCGACCAGACATTTTAAGTTTTTTTTTTTATTTAGAAACGAACTCAATTTAATACGAAATAGCCTAACACTATTTCACTTTATTCACTGTATAACTTAACTACTGCACTGCACACTGTATAATGACTGAAAACCGAAAATCCGCTCTTATTTATACAAAATTTTCTAAATGCTCGCACATAAAACCAGAGGGTTGTCATAACACAAATTCATCGTTCAAAGAAGGAATAAATAGAGAAACGTAAGGGCGATTCTTCACAGTTTTCGTTTAATCGTCAGTGTATTCAGTTCTTATAAACAGTGAAAATAGTTAAGTGAAATAAAATGCCACCAAAGACAAGCGGTAAAGCAGCAAAGAAGGCCGGAAAGGCCCAAAAAAATATCACCAAGACCGATAAGAAGAAAAAGCGTAAGAGGAAGGAAAGCTACGCAATCTACATTTACAAAGTTCTCAAGCAAGTTCATCCTGACACTGGAATTTCATCAAAGGCCATGAGCATCATGAACAGCTTCGTGAACGACATCTTCGAAAGAATTGCTGCTGAAGCGTCGCGTTTAGCTCACTACAACAAGCGTTCCACAATAACAAGTCGGGAAATCCAGACAGCCGTTCGATTGTTGTTGCCTGGGGAACTTGCCAAGCATGCTGTTAGTGAGGGAACTAAAGCAGTTACCAAATATACAAGCTCGAAGTAATTTATTTATTGAGTTTCTTCAAAAATGGCCCTTTTCAGGGCCGCAAAAATATCAATAAGAGATACAAATGATTTGTTTTTTAAAATGCAATAATCTAGTTACTAATTAATTGGCGCGATTTTGTTATGTTTTGGACTGACTACCTGTCATGTTCACAAAAATAATTTTTTTTTTTTTACTTTTTACATTTTATTGCCATGTGGTGTAAAGTTTGTAGAAAAAAGTTTGTCCACTTACTTAGTTTTTGTTGATTACCTGTCACATGTATTAAAGTTATTTTTACCTGTAGGTAAATTTTATTGCCATGTTAATGTGGTATTATAAAAAAAATTTCTCTACCTACTTACAGCATTTTTGTTTACCTGCCAAAAGTTTTTCCTGTTTTTTTTTTTATTGTGTTATTAAAATACAGTGTTTTTTTGTATTTCATAGACACTGCCTCAATAGAAACTTTTTTATATTTTTGGTAGTATGAAACTGATTTTGTTTTTATGTAAATTAATTAATATCTCTTTATATAATTTTTTTGTAGTCCTGAAAAGGACTGGATTTGTTTTAATTTCAAATTTACATTGAAATTACTTCTTAGCTTTCTTTGCAGCAACCGCCTTTTTAGGCTTAGCGGCAGATGCTGTCGCTGATTTAGCTTTTGGCACTTTTGGCTTGGGGGCAGCAGCTTTAGCTTTAGTTGGCTTTGCCTTAACTGCACTAGTTTTCTTAACACTTTTCACTTTTGGTTTTTCTACCTTCTTTTTATCAGCACTTTTTTTTGTTGTACCGGCGGCAGCTTTCTTTACTTTTTTCTCACCAGACACTTTTTTTAATTTGTCACCGGCAGCAGCAGCTTTTGGCTTAGCAGCAGATTTTTTCTTATCGGCGGCAGACTTTGCTTTTGGTTCTTTGTTCGCTAATGCAGACAATTTAAAAGAACCGGCAGCTCCTTTTCCTTTTGTTTGCACTAATTTACCACTAATCACAGCACCTTTTAAATATTTTTTAATAAACGGAGCAAGTTTTTGAACATCAACTTTGTAAGTGGCGGCAATATATTTTTTGATAGCCAAAAGCGAAGAGCCACCGCGTTCCTTCAATGTTTTAATGGCAGCATCTACCATTTGCTGGGTAGGAGGATGAGTTGGCGTTGATTTTGGTTTCTTAGAACCACTAACGGCAGCCTTCTTCGGTTTTTTTTCTGCAATAATTGCAGGAGATGCAGCAACAGTATCAGACATTTTGACTTTTTTGTAAATTAGTTATCACTTTATAAATCACTTTTTTTAATAATTTTCAAAAAGATCGCTATATACTTGTTTTGCTGAGAATCAACGAGAACGAAGGTCTACAAAAAAATTAATTTTGTACATAATTTGTACCTTTATGCATCTTAGGTTCCTCTTAAAACTTAAACAATTTACATCGTTTAAGCTAAAAATCTATAAAATAACTTCACTAATTTATTCTTACAATAATAATAGATAATTTATATTATAATTTTGTTTAAATAAAATTATCTATCACTGCACAAATTACAATTGAAGTCAATGTTTGGTTATTTTTTTTCCATACTTACGTTTAAGAATGTCTATAACTAATTAATGAAACTTATTTTCAAATCAAAACTAATTTTTTCATAAAGCTAATAGTTCATTTGAACCAAATAGTTAAATATTTGTTCAAAATATTGGCAATTTTCTATGAATTAAATTAAAATAATTTGAGTAATGAAACCGCGTGTCATAACTACTTTCTCTAGGTAGTAGCATTTAAAAAAGAATATATTGAAGTTTTCCATCTGTTTATTAATCAAAACAAGGAAGAAAATTAATTAAATTACTTTTATTTATATATATACACATTAATATTGTTTTATTTTAATTGTTAAACAACATTTATTAACTTATTTTATGATTGCAAATGACTCTATCTAAAAGCACATGGTAATCCATGAAAAAAAAGTAGCTAAAAACGCGAAATAGAAAAATATATCTTCTTGCTTTGAATTTTAATAATGAAATTATGATTCTTTTCGTATACATAATAATTGTTGCTTTATTTATATACTATATACACAATAATGTTGTTTTTTAATTATTAAACAACATTTTTTATTAACTTATTTTATGATTGCAAAGTACTCTATCTAAAAGCACGTGGTAATGTATGAAAAAAAATGGCGAAAATGCGGAATTGTAAAATATCTTCTTGTTTGGAATTGTTATAATGAAATGATGGTACTTTTCTTATAAATAATAACTGTTTTACTAGAAAAATATACAGGTACCTACATATATTTCTATTTTCTTTGTGAAGAAATATTATTATACCTAAACTGTGTTTAAAAGAAAAATACTTTTGACTCGGTGTCCAGAAACATTTAATTAAACTAATAAAATGTAATGCCTAGTGCCTACGCTTTCGAAAATCATTCATTTCGATTTTATTACAAACAATTTCAAAGATTCTACAGTTATATGTATAAAATAGGTTTAATCCCTATGCTTGCATTATCCCGTTACTTCTTAGAATTATATTCATTTGTTGGGTACCTACTGTACATTAAAACAAACTATCTGCATATGCACAAAATAGGATTGTTTCCTTAATAAAAATTCATGAAATTCAATTTTATCTCTTTTAGATTTTTTGTGGTCCTGAAAAGGACCGTTTTATTATGATTTTTTTTTGTAACGCTTATTTAAGCACGTTCTCCACGAATACGTCTAGCCAATTGAATGTCTTTTGGCATAATTGTGACGCGCTTGGCATGAATGGCGCACAAATTGGTGTCTTCAAAAAGACCAACCAAGTAAGCTTCACTGGCTTCTTGAAGAGCCATAACTGCTGAGCTTTGGAAACGCAAATCAGTTTTGAAATCTTGAGCAATTTCACGAACTAAACGTTGGAAAGGTAATTTGCGAATCAACAATTCAGTGCTCTTTTGATAACGACGAATTTCACGAAGAGCCACAGTTCCTGGACGATAACGATGTGGTTTTTTTACACCTCCTGTCGCTGGAGCACTTTTACGAGCTGCTTTCGTAGCCAGCTGCTTGCGTGGAGCTTTTCCACCGGTAGATTTTCGGGCGGTTTGCTTTGTACGAGCCATATTTTTTTTCACTTTTTTAATTTTTTTCAAAAAAAAAAACTTTCAGAAACTTCACTTCACTTCACTTCACTATGTATTTATATATATTAATTATAAGAAAAACGTCAGAGCTTAAGTGTATTTTAAGGGTATTTTTGTCTCCGTTCAAGTGTTCTATTTCTCACTGACCAATCAGAAACGAGAAAGGAATTACGAACAGAAGAACAAAATATAAATAGTGGTGGATTTTTTGAAATGAGGCACAGTTTGGCAGTGAATATTGTGAAGTGCAGTTCGGTTCAGTGTTTTAAAAATATTAAATAAAAAAATATGACTGGTCGCGGTAAAGGAGGAAAAGGTTTGGGTAAAGGTGGTGCTAAACGCCATCGAAAAGTGTTGCGTGATAATATCCAAGGAATCACAAAGCCAGCAATTCGTCGATTGGCTCGTCGTGGCGGTGTAAAGCGTATTTCTGGTTTGATTTATGAAGAAACACGTGGAGTTCTAAAAGTATTCCTGGAAAATGTTATCCGTGATGCTGTTACTTACACCGAACATGCTAAGCGTAAAACAGTTACAGCTATGGATGTCGTTTATGCTTTGAAGAGGCAAGGACGTACTCTTTATGGTTTCGGAGGTTAAATTCAGTCGGTTGATAGGATTTAACAAACAATCGGTCCTTTTCAGGACCACAATTAAATACAAAAGTTATATCACTTGTATAAAATATGGAGTCATTAAGTAAAGGAACACCACGACGGTGACGAAGGCAACCTACTTTTAATTTAAAGTTTTTTAACAAGTAATTTATTTATAATCTATAATTGTTCTTTATTTCTTGTCTTTATTAAAGACAATGTATAAGGTGAGGCCGCCTATGTGCCAACAAATTTGTAAGACCATAATATACCTAGTTCTTCAGAGATTATCTTTAGTCAAATTGTTAATATTATGTTCGATAATATTAATTAAGAAATTGTAGAATGTCGAATGCCAATATAAAAAAAAATTCCTTGTATCTTATTAGTTTTAAGTGAAATTGTAGTATATAAATTATTTAGAATGTCTTATGCCAATAAAAGTTTATAATAATTGAATCTGATTATTATTAGTTGTAAGCGAAATAAAACAAAATTGAATCAAAATAATGGAGTATGAATAATAAAAACCATTTAAAATGGTAGTTAAATTAAAACGTACTGTAATAAAGTACTTATTTTTTTGTATTTTCATAACAATGTCAAAATAAATTGCTATTAATAAAAACTTCAAATCGATGATGTTGAACAAAAGTATATCTCTTCGTGGAAACGATTTGTCGTCCTGAAAAGGACGGTTTTTTGTTTGTTTCCGTCACGAAACTTATGCACTCTTTTCTGTCTTCTTTGGCAACAAAACAGCTTGGATATTAGGAAGAACACCTCCTTGTGCGATAGTTACACCAGAAAGTAATTTGTTCAACTCTTCGTCATTGCGGATAGCTAATTGTAAATGGCGGGGGATAATTCTAGTTTTTTTGTTGTCACGGGCAGCATTTCCCGCCAATTCCAAAACTTCTGCCGCCAAATATTCCATGACAGCGGCCAAATATACGGGGGCACCAGCTCCGACGCGCTCAGCATAATTTCCTTTTCGAAGCAAACGATGAATACGACCCACAGGAAATTGTAAACCAGCACGATTTGAACGGGACTTTGCCTTTCCCTTCACTTTTCCACCTTTACCGCGACCAGACATTTTAAGTTTTTTTTTTTATTTAGAAACGAACTCAATTTAATACGAAATAGCCTAACACTATTTCACTTTATTCACTGTATAACTTAACTACTGCACTGCACACTGTATAATGACTGAAAACCGAAAATCCGCTCTTATTTATACAAAATTTTCTAAATGCTCGCACATAAAACCAGAGGGTTGTCATAACACAAATTCATCGTTCAAAGAAGGAATAAATAGAGAAACGTAAGGGCGATTCTTCACAGTTTTCGTTTAATCGTCAGTGTATTCAGTTCTTATAAACAGTGAAAATAGTTAAGTGAAATAAAATGCCACCAAAGACAAGCGGTAAAGCAGCAAAGAAGGCCGGAAAGGCCCAAAAAAATATCACCAAGACCGATAAGAAGAAAAAGCGTAAGAGGAAGGAAAGCTACGCAATCTACATTTACAAAGTTCTCAAGCAAGTTCATCCTGACACTGGAATTTCATCAAAGGCCATGAGCATCATGAACAGCTTCGTGAACGACATCTTCGAAAGAATTGCTGCTGAAGCGTCGCGTTTAGCTCACTACAACAAGCGTTCCACAATAACAAGTCGGGAAATCCAGACAGCCGTTCGATTGTTGTTGCCTGGGGAACTTGCCAAGCATGCTGTTAGTGAGGGAACTAAAGCAGTTACCAAATATACAAGCTCGAAGTAATTTATTTATTGAGTTTCTTCAAAAATGGCCCTTTTCAGGGCCGCAAAAATATCAATAAGAGATACAAATGATTTGTTTTTTAAAATGCAATAATCTAGTTACTAATTAATTGGCGCGATTTTGTTATGTTTTGGACTGACTACCTGTCATGTTCACAAAAATAATTTTTTTTTTTTTACTTTTTACATTTTATTGCCATGTGGTGTAAAGTTTGTAGAAAAAAGTTTGTCCACTTACTTAGTTTTTGTTGATTACCTGTCACATGTATTAAAGTTATTTTTACCTGTAGGTAAATTTTATTGCCATGTTAATGTGGTATTATAAAAAAAATTTCTCTACCTACTTACAGCATTTTTGTTTACCTGCCAAAAGTTTTTCCTGTTTTTTTTTTTATTGTGTTATTAAAATACAGTGTTTTTTTGTATTTCATAGACACTGCCTCAATAGAAACTTTTTTATATTTTTGGTAGTATGAAACTGATTTTGTTTTTATGTAAATTAATTAATATCTCTTTATATAATTTTTTTGTAGTCCTGAAAAGGACTGGATTTGTTTTAATTTCAAATTTACATTGAAATTACTTCTTAGCTTTCTTTGCAGCAACCGCCTTTTTAGGCTTAGCGGCAGATGCTGTCGCTGATTTAGCTTTTGGCACTTTTGGCTTGGGGGCAGCAGCTTTAGCTTTAGTTGGCTTTGCCTTAACTGCACTAGTTTTCTTAACACTTTTCACTTTTGGTTTTTCTACCTTCTTTTTATCAGCACTTTTTTTTGTTGTACCGGCGGCAGCTTTCTTTACTTTTTTCTCACCAGACACTTTTTTTAATTTGTCACCGGCAGCAGCAGCTTTTGGCTTAGCAGCAGATTTTTTCTTATCGGCGGCAGACTTTGCTTTTGGTTCTTTGTTCGCTAATGCAGACAATTTAAAAGAACCGGCAGCTCCTTTTCCTTTTGTTTGCACTAATTTACCACTAATCACAGCACCTTTTAAATATTTTTTAATAAACGGAGCAAGTTTTTGAACATCAACTTTGTAAGTGGCGGCAATATATTTTTTGATAGCCAAAAGCGAAGAGCCACCGCGTTCCTTCAATGTTTTAATGGCAGCATCTACCATTTGCTGGGTAGGAGGATGAGTTGGCGTTGATTTTGGTTTCTTAGAACCACTAACGGCAGCCTTCTTCGGTTTTTTTTCTGCAATAATTGCAGGAGATGCAGCAACAGTATCAGACATTTTGACTTTTTTGTAAATTAGTTATCACTTTATAAATCACTTTTTTTAATAATTTTCAAAAAGATCGCTATATACTTGTTTTGCTGAGAATCAACGAGAACGAAGGTCTACAAAAAAATTAATTTTGTACATAATTTGTACCTTTATGCATCTTAGGTTCCTCTTAAAACTTAAACAATTTACATCGTTTAAGCTAAAAATCTATAAAATAACTTCACTAATTTATTCTTACAATAATAATAGATAATTTATATTATAATTTTGTTTAAATAAAATTATCTATCACTGCACAAATTACAATTGAAGTCAATGTTTGGTTATTTTTTTTCCATACTTACGTTTAAGAATGTCTATAACTAATTAATGAAACTTATTTTCAAATCAAAACTAATTTTTTCATAAAGCTAATAGTTCATTTGAACCAAATAGTTAAATATTTGTTCAAAATATTGGCAATTTTCTATGAATTAAATTAAAATAATTTGAGTAATGAAACCGCGTGTCATAACTACTTTCTCTAGGTAGTAGCATTTAAAAAAGAATATATTGAAGTTTTCCATCTGTTTATTAATCAAAACAAGGAAGAAAATTAATTAAATTACTTTTATTTATATATATACACATTAATATTGTTTTATTTTAATTGTTAAACAACATTTATTAACTTATTTTATGATTGCAAATGACTCTATCTAAAAGCACATGGTAATCCATGAAAAAAAAGTAGCTAAAAACGCGAAATAGAAAAATATATCTTCTTGCTTTGAATTTTAATAATGAAATTATGATTCTTTTCGTATACATAATAATTGTTGCTTTATTTATATACTATATACACAATAATGTTGTTTTTTAATTATTAAACAACATTTTTTATTAACTTATTTTATGATTGCAAAGTACTCTATCTAAAAGCACGTGGTAATGTATGAAAAAAAATGGCGAAAATGCGGAATTGTAAAATATCTTCTTGTTTGGAATTGTTATAATGAAATGATGGTACTTTTCTTATAAATAATAACTGTTTTACTAGAAAAATATACAGGTACCTACATATATTTCTATTTTCTTTGTGAAGAAATATTATTATACCTAAACTGTGTTTAAAAGAAAAATACTTTTGACTCGGTGTCCAGAAACATTTAATTAAACTAATAAAATGTAATGCCTAGTGCCTACGCTTTCGAAAATCATTCATTTCGATTTTATTACAAACAATTTCAAAGATTCTACAGTTATATGTATAAAATAGGTTTAATCCCTATGCTTGCATTATCCCGTTACTTCTTAGAATTATATTCATTTGTTGGGTACCTACTGTACATTAAAACAAACTATCTGCATATGCACAAAATAGGATTGTTTCCTTAATAAAAATTCATGAAATTCAATTTTATCTCTTTTAGATTTTTTGTGGTCCTGAAAAGGACCGTTTTATTATGATTTTTTTTTGTAACGCTTATTTAAGCACGTTCTCCACGAATACGTCTAGCCAATTGAATGTCTTTTGGCATAATTGTGACGCGCTTGGCATGAATGGCGCACAAATTGGTGTCTTCAAAAAGACCAACCAAGTAAGCTTCACTGGCTTCTTGAAGAGCCATAACTGCTGAGCTTTGGAAACGCAAATCAGTTTTGAAATCTTGAGCAATTTCACGAACTAAACGTTGGAAAGGTAATTTGCGAATCAACAATTCAGTGCTCTTTTGATAACGACGAATTTCACGAAGAGCCACAGTTCCTGGACGATAACGATGTGGTTTTTTTACACCTCCTGTCGCTGGAGCACTTTTACGAGCTGCTTTCGTAGCCAGCTGCTTGCGTGGAGCTTTTCCACCGGTAGATTTTCGGGCGGTTTGCTTTGTACGAGCCATATTTTTTTTCACTTTTTTAATTTTTTTCAAAAAAAAAAACTTTCAGAAACTTCACTTCACTTCACTTCACTATGTATTTATATATATTAATTATAAGAAAAACGTCAGAGCTTAAGTGTATTTTAAGGGTATTTTTGTCTCCGTTCAAGTGTTCTATTTCTCACTGACCAATCAGAAACGAGAAAGGAATTACGAACAGAAGAACAAAATATAAATAGTGGTGGATTTTTTGAAATGAGGCACAGTTTGGCAGTGAATATTGTGAAGTGCAGTTCGGTTCAGTGTTTTAAAAATATTAAATAAAAAAATATGACTGGTCGCGGTAAAGGAGGAAAAGGTTTGGGTAAAGGTGGTGCTAAACGCCATCGAAAAGTGTTGCGTGATAATATCCAAGGAATCACAAAGCCAGCAATTCGTCGATTGGCTCGTCGTGGCGGTGTAAAGCGTATTTCTGGTTTGATTTATGAAGAAACACGTGGAGTTCTAAAAGTATTCCTGGAAAATGTTATCCGTGATGCTGTTACTTACACCGAACATGCTAAGCGTAAAACAGTTACAGCTATGGATGTCGTTTATGCTTTGAAGAGGCAAGGACGTACTCTTTATGGTTTCGGAGGTTAAATTCAGTCGGTTGATAGGATTTAACAAACAATCGGTCCTTTTCAGGACCACAATTAAATACAAAAGTTATATCACTTGTATAAAATATGGAGTCATTAAGTAAAGGAACACCACGACGGTGACGAAGGCAACCTACTTTTAATTTAAAGTTTTTTAACAAGTAATTTATTTATAATCTATAATTGTTCTTTATTTCTTGTCTTTATTAAAGACAATGTATAAGGTGAGGCCGCCTATGTGCCAACAAATTTGTAAGACCATAATATACCTAGTTCTTCAGAGATTATCTTTAGTCAAATTGTTAATATTATGTTCGATAATATTAATTAAGAAATTGTAGAATGTCGAATGCCAATATAAAAAAAAATTCCTTGTATCTTATTAGTTTTAAGTGAAATTGTAGTATATAAATTATTTAGAATGTCTTATGCCAATAAAAGTTTATAATAATTGAATCTGATTATTATTAGTTGTAAGCGAAATAAAACAAAATTGAATCAAAATAATGGAGTATGAATAATAAAAACCATTTAAAATGGTAGTTAAATTAAAACGTACTGTAATAAAGTACTTATTTTTTTGTATTTTCATAACAATGTCAAAATAAATTGCTATTAATAAAAACTTCAAATCGATGATGTTGAAAAAAAGTATATCTCTTCGTGGAAACGATTTGTCGTCCTGAAAAGGACGGTTTTTTGTTTGTTTCCGTCACGAAACTTATGCACTCTTTTCTGTCTTCTTTGGCAACAAAACAGCTTGGATATTAGGAAGAACACCTCCTTGTGCGATAGTTACACCAGAAAGTAATTTGTTCAACTCTTCGTCATTGCGGATAGCTAATTGTAAATGGCGGGGGATAATTCTAGTTTTTTTGTTGTCACGGGCAGCATTTCCCGCCAATTCCAAAACTTCTGCCGCCAAATATTCCATGACAGCGGCCAAATATACGGGGGCACCAGCTCCGACGCGCTCAGCATAATTTCCTTTTCGAAGCAAACGATGAATACGACCCACAGGAAATTGTAAACCAGCACGATTTGAACGGGACTTTGCCTTTCCCTTCACTTTTCCACCTTTACCGCGACCAGACATTTTAAGTTTTTTTTTTTATTTAGAAACGAACTCAATTTAATACGAAATAGCCTAACACTATTTCACTTTATTCACTGTATAACTTAACTACTGCACTGCACACTGTATAATGACTGAAAACCGAAAATCCGCTCTTATTTATACAAAATTTTCTAAATGCTCGCACATAAAACCAGAGGGTTGTCATAACACAAATTCATCGTTCAAAGAAGGAATAAATAGAGAAACGTAAGGGCGATTCTTCACAGTTTTCGTTTAATCGTCAGTGTATTCAGTTCTTATAAACAGTGAAAATAGTTAAGTGAAATAAAATGCCACCAAAGACAAGCGGTAAAGCAGCAAAGAAGGCCGGAAAGGCCCAAAAAAATATCACCAAGACCGATAAGAAGAAAAAGCGTAAGAGGAAGGAAAGCTACGCAATCTACATTTACAAAGTTCTCAAGCAAGTTCATCCTGACACTGGAATTTCATCAAAGGCCATGAGCATCATGAACAGCTTCGTGAACGACATCTTCGAAAGAATTGCTGCTGAAGCGTCGCGTTTAGCTCACTACAACAAGCGTTCCACAATAACAAGTCGGGAAATCCAGACAGCCGTTCGATTGTTGTTGCCTGGGGAACTTGCCAAGCATGCTGTTAGTGAGGGAACTAAAGCAGTTACCAAATATACAAGCTCGAAGTAATTTATTTATTGAGTTTCTTCAAAAATGGCCCTTTTCAGGGCCGCAAAAATATCAATAAGAGATACAAATGATTTGTTTTTTAAAATGCAATAATCTAGTTACTAATTAATTGGCGCGATTTTGTTATGTTTTGGACTGACTACCTGTCATGTTCACAAAAATAATTTTTTTTTTTTTACTTTTTACATTTTATTGCCATGTGGTGTAAAGTTTGTAGAAAAAAGTTTGTCCACTTACTTAGTTTTTGTTGATTACCTGTCACATGTATTAAAGTTATTTTTACCTGTAGGTAAATTTTATTGCCATGTTAATGTGGTATTATAAAAAAAATTTCTCTACCTACTTACAGCATTTTTGTTTACCTGCCAAAAGTTTTTCCTGTTTTTTTTTTTATTGTGTTATTAAAATACAGTGTTTTTTTGTATTTCATAGACACTGCCTCAATAGAAACTTTTTTATATTTTTGGTAGTATGAAACTGATTTTGTTTTTATGTAAATTAATTAATATCTCTTTATATAATTTTTTTGTAGTCCTGAAAAGGACTGGATTTGTTTTAATTTCAAATTTACATTGAAATTACTTCTTAGCTTTCTTTGCAGCAACCGCCTTTTTAGGCTTAGCGGCAGATGCTGTCGCTGATTTAGCTTTTGGCACTTTTGGCTTGGGGGCAGCAGCTTTAGCTTTAGTTGGCTTTGCCTTAACTGCACTAGTTTTCTTAACACTTTTCACTTTTGGTTTTTCTACCTTCTTTTTATCAGCACTTTTTTTTGTTGTACCGGCGGCAGCTTTCTTTACTTTTTTCTCACCAGACACTTTTTTTAATTTGTCACCGGCAGCAGCAGCTTTTGGCTTAGCAGCAGATTTTTTCTTATCGGCGGCAGACTTTGCTTTTGGTTCTTTGTTCGCTAATGCAGACAATTTAAAAGAACCGGCAGCTCCTTTTCCTTTTGTTTGCACTAATTTACCACTAATCACAGCACCTTTTAAATATTTTTTAATAAACGGAGCAAGTTTTTGAACATCAACTTTGTAAGTGGCGGCAATATATTTTTTGATAGCCAAAAGCGAAGAGCCACCGCGTTCCTTCAATGTTTTAATGGCAGCATCTACCATTTGCTGGGTAGGAGGATGAGTTGGCGTTGATTTTGGTTTCTTAGAACCACTAACGGCAGCCTTCTTCGGTTTTTTTTCTGCAATAATTGCAGGAGATGCAGCAACAGTATCAGACATTTTGACTTTTTTGTAAATTAGTTATCACTTTATAAATCACTTTTTTTAATAATTTTCAAAAAGATCGCTATATACTTGTTTTGCTGAGAATCAACGAGAACGAAGGTCTACAAAAAAATTAATTTTGTACATAATTTGTACCTTTATGCATCTTAGGTTCCTCTTAAAACTTAAACAATTTACATCGTTTAAGCTAAAAATCTATAAAATAACTTCACTAATTTATTCTTACAATAATAATAGATAATTTATATTATAATTTTGTTTAAATAAAATTATCTATCACTGCACAAATTACAATTGAAGTCAATGTTTGGTTATTTTTTTTCCATACTTACGTTTAAGAATGTCTATAACTAATTAATGAAACTTATTTTCAAATCAAAACTAATTTTTTCATAAAGCTAATAGTTCATTTGAACCAAATAGTTAAATATTTGTTCAAAATATTGGCAATTTTCTATGAATTAAATTAAAATAATTTGAGTAATGAAACCGCGTGTCATAACTACTTTCTCTAGGTAGTAGCATTTAAAAAAGAATATATTGAAGTTTTCCATCTGTTTATTAATCAAAACAAGGAAGAAAATTAATTAAATTACTTTTATTTATATATATACACATTAATATTGTTTTATTTTAATTGTTAAACAACATTTATTAACTTATTTTATGATTGCAAATGACTCTATCTAAAAGCACATGGTAATCCATGAAAAAAAAGTAGCTAAAAACGCGAAATAGAAAAATATATCTTCTTGCTTTGAATTTTAATAATGAAATTATGATTCTTTTCGTATACATAATAATTGTTGCTTTATTTATATACTATATACACAATAATGTTGTTTTTTAATTATTAAACAACATTTTTTATTAACTTATTTTATGATTGCAAAGTACTCTATCTAAAAGCACGTGGTAATGTATGAAAAAAAATGGCGAAAATGCGGAATTGTAAAATATCTTCTTGTTTGGAATTGTTATAATGAAATGATGGTACTTTTCTTATAAATAATAACTGTTTTACTAGAAAAATATACAGGTACCTACATATATTTCTATTTTCTTTGTGAAGAAATATTATTATACCTAAACTGTGTTTAAAAGAAAAATACTTTTGACTCGGTGTCCAGAAACATTTAATTAAACTAATAAAATGTAATGCCTAGTGCCTACGCTTTCGAAAATCATTCATTTCGATTTTATTACAAACAATTTCAAAGATTCTACAGTTATATGTATAAAATAGGTTTAATCCCTATGCTTGCATTATCCCGTTACTTCTTAGAATTATATTCATTTGTTGGGTACCTACTGTACATTAAAACAAACTATCTGCATATGCACAAAATAGGATTGTTTCCTTAATAAAAATTCATGAAATTCAATTTTATCTCTTTTAGATTTTTTGTGGTCCTGAAAAGGACCGTTTTATTATGATTTTTTTTTGTAACGCTTATTTAAGCACGTTCTCCACGAATACGTCTAGCCAATTGAATCTCTTTTGGCATAATTGTGACGCGCTTGGCATGAATGGCGCACAAATTGGTGTCTTCAAAAAGACCAACCAAGTAAGCTTCACTGGCTTCTTGAAGAGCCATAACTGCTGAGCTTTGGAAACGCAAATCAGTTTTGAAATCTTGAGCAATTTCACGAACTAAACGTTGGAAAGGTAATTTGCGAATCAACAATTCAGTGCTCTTTTGATAACGACGAATTTCACGAAGAGCCACAGTTCCTGGACGATAACGATGTGGTTTTTTTACACCTCCTGTCGCTGGAGCACTTTTACGAGCTGCTTTCGTAGCCAGCTGCTTGCGTGGAGCTTTTCCACCGGTAGATTTTCGGGCGGTTTGCTTTGTACGAGCCATATTTTTTTTCACTTTTTTAATTTTTTTCAAAAAAAAAAACTTTCAGAAACTTCACTTCACTTCACTTCACTATGTATTTATATATATTAATTATAAGAAAAACGTCAGAGCTTAAGTGTATTTTTGTCTCCGTTCAAGTGTTCTATTTCTCACTGACCAATCAGAAACGAGAAAGGAATTACGAACAGAAGAACAAAATATAAATAGTGGTGGATTTTTTGAAATGAGGCACAGTTTGGCAGTGAATATTGTGAAGTGCAGTTCGGTTCAGTGTTTTAAAAATATTAAATAAAAAAATATGACTGGTCGCGGTAAAGGAGGAAAAGGTTTGGGTAAAGGGGGAACGTTACGATTGGCCGCAGATCAGTTGACCGGGTAACGTTATCTCGCCAAATTTTTAGGATCATTTTTTGCCTCTAACCCGCCGAACGTAATCTCGCGGCACGATATCTCGCCAACTAATCTCGCCAAAAATTCGGCGAGATTGACAGTACATTTAGTACTATGGAAAAAGTACTATTTGGTACTAGAAAAAATATTTTTTTTTTTGTTGGGTATTTTGTAAGTTTTTTTTTTTTAATAAAATTAATGAAAATAATAATAATAGCAAGTTAAATCTCTTTAAGATTTTTTTTAGTTCTTAGAAGAACTGAAAACGTACAACAGGCCACAGTCTGGGGCATTGAATTTCATTTTTCATTCGCTTAAGTACATTCATTGGACGACGAATTTTTTCACAGGAACGAATAAAATTTCTCGTCCAATGAAAAGTATTTAAGCAAGTTAAATTCCGGAATTTAATTCAGTTCTTCTTAGAACTCGGTCGTGGCAGGAACTAATAACAGATATCACTAAAATTGTGGTTTAACTTTGTTGATAAAAAAAAAAGAGTTTCTACAAAAAAATAATTACCTTTTTTGCAAAATAAAATTAACTCTTTTACAAAAAAAAAATTAACTTTTTTTCAAAAAAAAATAACATTTTAACAAAAAAAAATTTTTTGGAAGAAAAACTACTTATTTGTTATTTTTACAAAAAAAAATAATTTTTTTTTTACAAACAAAAAATTAACTTTTTTTCAAACAAAAATTATAATTTTAACAAAAAAAAAATAACATTTTTACAAGACAAATTAACATTTTTATAAAAAAAAATCAACTTTCTTACAAATAAAAAAAAAAAACAACTTATTTTAGCCGAAAAATTATTTTTTTTTTAATGAAAATACCACCTGCCTGGCGACTGAGCATACCCTAAGCGGAGCGATGGAGAGAGGGACAGTGGACCCGAAAAGGGGGTTAAAATCCTTAAACCCGCGAAGCGGGCCACCCAAAGTACTGTTTACTACAAAAAACTTTGATAACAGATCGACTGACGACATAGGCGCCTGCCAGACGACTGAGCATACCCTAAGCGGAGCGACGGAGTCGCGTGAGCGGGACAGAGGACCCGAAAAGGGTGTTAAAATCCTTAAACCAGCGAAGCGGGCCACCCAAAGTACTGTTTACTACAAAAAACTTTGATAACAGATCGACTGACGACATAGGCGCCTGCCAGACGACTGAGCATACCCTAAGCGGAGCGACGTAGTCGCGTGAGCGGGACAGAGGACCCGAAAAGGGGGTTAAAATCCTTAAACCCGCGAAGCGGGCCACCCAAGGTACTGTTTACTATAAAAAACTTTGATAACAGATCGACTGACGACATAGGCGCCTGCCAGACGACTGAGCATACCCTAAGCGGAGCGACGGAGTCGCGTGAGCGGGACAGAGGACCCGAAAAGGGGGTTAAAATCCTTAAACCCGCGAAGCGGGCCACCCAAAGTACTGTTTACTACAAAAAACTTTGATAACAGATGGACTGACGACATAGGCGCCTGCCAGACGACTGAGCATACCCTAAGCGGAGCGACGGAGTCGCGTGAGCGGGACAGAGGACCCGAAAAGGGGGTTAAAATCCTTAAACCCGCGAAGCGGGCCACCCAAAGTACTGTTTACTACAAAAAACTTTGATAACAGATCGACTGACGACATAGGCGCCTGCCAGACGACTGAGCATACCCTAAGCGGAGCGACGGAGTCGCGTGAGCGGGACAGAGGACCCGAAAAGGGGGTTAAAATCCTTAAACCCGCGAAGCGGGCCACCCAAAGTACTGTTTACTACAAAAAACTTTGATAACAGATGGACTGACGACATAGGCGCCTGCCAGACGACTGAGCATACCCTAAGCGGAGCGACGGAGTCGCGTGAGCGGGACAGAGGACCCGAAAAGGGGGTTAAAATCCTTAAACCCGCGAAGCGGGCCACTCAAGGTACTGTTTACTATAAAAAACTTTGATAACAGATCGACTGACGACATAGGCGCCTGCCAGACGACTGAGCATACCCTAAGCGGAGCGACGGAGTCGCGTGAGCGGGACAGAGGACCCGAAAAGGGGGTTAAAATCCATAAACCCGCGAAGCGGGCCACCCAAGGTACTGTTTACTACAAAAAACTTTGATAACAGATCGACTGACGACATAGGCGCGTGCCAGACGACATAGAAGCATCGTAGAACCCCCAAAGTTTGCACATTCAAACTTGATTTGCGGATAAACTAAGCATCATACAAAACTAAAAGTTGCATATTCGTGGTCTAGGGACTGCCACCTTTCAATCGATGTATCGCATGATATGAAAAACCGACTTTTATCTTAAAACTCGATTTGCGAGCCATAGAAGCATCGTAGACCCCCCAAAGTTTGCACATTCAAACTTGATTTGCGGCTAAACTAAACATCATACAAAACTAAAAATTGCATATTCGTGATCTAGGGACTGCCACCTTTCAATCGATGTATCGCATGATATGAAAAACCGACTTTTATCTTTAAACTCGATTTGCGAGCCATAGAAGCATCGTAGACCCCCCAAAGTTTGCACATTCAAACTTGATTTGCGGCTAAACTAAGCATCATACAAAACTAAAAATTGCATATTCGTGATCTAGGGACTGCCACCTTTCAATCGATGTATCGCATGATATGAAAAACCGACTTTTATCTTTAAACTCGATTTGAGAGCCATAGAAGCATCGTAGACCCCCCAAAGTTTGCACATTCAAACTTGATTTGCGGCTAAACTAAGCATCATACAAAACTAAAAATTGCATATTCGTGATCTAGGGACTGCCACCTTTCAATCGATGTATCGCATGATATGAAAAACCGACTTTTATCTTTAAAATCGATTTGCGAGCCATAGAAGCATCGTAGACCCCCAAAGTTTGCACATTCAAACTTGATTTGCGATAGGGACTGCCACCTTTCAATCGATGTATCGCATGATATGAAAAACCGACTTTTATCTTTAAACTCGATTTGCGAGCCATAAAAGCATCGTAGACCACCCAAAGTTTGCACATTCAAACTTGATTTGCGGCTAAACTAAGCATCATACAAAACTAAAAATTGCATATTCGTGATCTAGGGACTGCCACCTTTCAATCGATGTATCGCATGATATGAAAAACCGACTTTTATCTTTAAACTTCTCGTCCAATTACTAGAGGTAAAGTTTTGTTCCTTCTAGTTGATTTCCACCAACGAACCAAACTTCTCACCCTAGCACACACTACCTACCCTTCCACCCGAAAACAATCATCCTCCTAAACACCAAATAAACACCTAAAACCTAGGCCAAACATTCTCTAACATCTAACCAGCACCAGCAACCCAAACAACCTCACAGGTCACACCACACAACATACAACACGCAAGAAAATCAAAAATAATATCCCTTTAAGAGGTGCTATCTCCACTGAGTCCTAAGAAGAACTGATTAATTTCCGAAATTACTCTTGTTTATATACCCTTCGTTGGACGGCGAATTTTCAATTGGTTGTGACTGGCTACATTTATTTGAATTTTATGATCGTTCTCGGTGATTCTCACTGAATCGAGTGACCTTTGATAAAAGTATTGACATTCTCAATACAGTGCTGTCTTCGAAAAATGCAAAAGGGATTTTGATTGGCTGTAATCACAAAGTCCGTGATTTTGATTGGCTGTCCATATGAAAATTGATAATTCAATACAGCGCTGTCGTTTTTTATAAAGAAAAGTAGGAATTGGCGAGATAACGTTACCCGGGCAAACGTGAGAAGAAATATCGTTACGCGGGAAACTGACGTACGGTCAAACGTTTGGCGAGAAAACGTGTGCGAGAAAACGTTACGCGGTCAACCGTTTTGCGGTAAAACATAGCCAACCCGGGTAAAGGTGGTGCTAAACGCCATCGAAAAGTGTTGCGTGATAATATCCAAGGAATCACAAAGCCAGCAATTCGTCGATTGGCTCGTCGTGGCGGTGTAAAGCGTATTTCTGGTTTGATTTATGAAGAAACACGTGGAGTTCTAAAAGTATTCCTGGAAAATGTTATCCGTGATGCTGTTACTTACACCGAACATGCTAAGCGTAAAACAGTTACAGCTATGGATGTCGTTTATGCTTTGAAGAGGCAAGGACGTACTCTTTATGGTTTCGGAGGTTAAATTCAGTCGGTTGATAGGATTTAACAAACAATCGGTCCTTTTCAGGACCACAATTAAATACAAAAGTTATATCACTTGTATAAAATATGGAGTCATTAAGTAAAGGAACACCACGACGGTGACGAAGGCAACCTACTTTTAATTTAAAGTTTTTTAACAAGTAATTTATTTATAATCTATAATTGTTCTTTATTTCTTGTCTTTATTAAAGACAATGTATAAGGTGAGGCCGCCTATGTGCCAACAAATTTGTAAGACCATAATATACCTAGTTCTTCAGAGATTATCTTTAGTCAAATTGTTAATATTATGTTCGATAATATTAATTAAGAAATTGTAGAATGTCGAATGCCAATATAAAAAAAAATTCCTTGTATCTTATTAGTTTTAAGTGAAATTGTAGTATATAAATTATTTAGAATGTCTTATGCCAATAAAAGTTTATAATAATTGAATCTGATTATTATTAGTTGTAAGCGAAATAAAACAAAATTGAATCAAAATAATGGAGTATGAATAATAAAAACCATTTAAAATGGTAGTTAAATTAAAACGTACTGTAATAAAGTACTTATTTTTTTGTATTTTCATAACAATGTCAAGATAAATTGCTATTAATAAAAACTTCAAATCGATGTTGAAAAAAAGTATATCTCTTCGTGGAAACGATTTGTCGTCCTGAAAAGGACGGTTTTTTGTTTGTTTTCGTCACGAAACTTATGCACTCTTTTCTGTCTTCTTTGGCAACAAAACAGCTTGGATATTAGGAAGAACACCTCCTTGTGCGATAGTTACACCAGAAAGTAATTTGTTCAACTCTTCGTCATTGCGGATAGCTAATTGTAAATGGCGGGGGATAATTCTGGTTTTTTTGTTGTCACGGGCAGCATTTCCCGCCAATTCCAAAACTTCTGCCGCCAAATATTCCATGACAGCGGCCAAATATACGGGGGCACCAGCTCCGACGCGCTCAGCATAATTTCCTTTTCGAAGCAAACGATGAATACGACCCACAGGAAATTGTAAACCAGCACGATTTGAACGGGACTTTGCCTTTCCCTTCACTTTTCCACCTTTACCGCGACCAGACATTTTAAGTTTTTTTTTTTTATTTAGAAACGAACTCAATTTAATACGAAATAGCCTAACACTATTTCACTTTATTCACTGTATAACTTAACTACTGCACTGCACACTGTATAATGACTGAAAACCGAAAATCCGCTCTTATTTATACAAAATTTTCTAAATGCTCGCACATAAAACCAGAGGGTTGTCATAACACAAATTCATCGTTCAAAGAAGGAATAAATAGAGAAACGTAAGGGCGATTCTTCACAGTTTTCGTTTAATCGTCAGTGTATTCAGTTCTTATAAACAGTGAAAATAGTTAAGTGAAATAAAATGCCACCAAAGACAAGCGGTAAAGCAGCAAAGAAGGCCGGAAAGGCCCAAAAAAATATCACCAAGACCGATAAGAAGAAGAAGCGTAAGAGGAAGGAAAGCTACGCAATCTACATTTACAAAGTTCTCAAGCAAGTTCATCCTGACACTGGAATTTCATCAAAGGCCATGAGCATCATGAACAGCTTCGTGAACGACATCTTCGAAAGAATTGCTGCTGAAGCGTCGCGTTTAGCTCACTACAACAAGCGTTCCACAATAACAAGTCGGGAAATCCAGACAGCCGTTCGATTGTTGTTGCCTGGGGAACTTGCCAAGCATGCTGTTAGTGAGGGAACTAAAGCAGTTACCAAATATACAAGCTCGAAGTAATTTATTCATTGAGTTTCTTCAAAAATGGCCCTTTTCAGGGCCGCAAAAATATCAATAAGAGATACAAATGATTTGTTTTTTAAAATGCAATAATCTAGTTACTAATTAATTGGCGCGATTTTGTTATGTTTTGGACTGACTACCTGTCATGTTCACAAAAATAATTTTTTTTTTTTTACTTTTTACATTTTATTGCCATGTGGTGTAAAGTTTGTAGAAAAAAGTTTGTCCACTTACTTAGTTTTTGTTGATTACCTGTCACATGTATTAAAGTTATTTTTACCTGTAGGTAAATTTTATTGCCATGTTAATGTGGTATTATAAAAAAAATTTCTCTACCTACTTACAGCATTTTTGTTTACCTGCCAAAAGTTTTTCCTGTTTTTTTTTTATTGTGTTATTAAAATACAGTGTTTTTTTGTATTTCATAGACACTGCCTCAATAGAAACTTTTTTATATTTTTGGTCGTATGAAACTGATTTTGTTTTTATGTAAATTAATAAATATCTCTTTATATAATTTTTTTGTAGTCCTGAAAAGGACTGGATTTGTTTTAATTTCAAATTTACATTGAAATTACTTCTTAGCTTTCTTTGCAGCAACCGCCTTTTTAGGCTTAGCGGCAGATGCTGTCGCTGATTTAGCTTTTGGCACTTTTGGCTTGGGGGCAGCAGCTTTAGCTTTAGTTGGCTTTGCCTTAACTGCACTAGTTTTCTTAACACTTTTCACTTTTGGTTTTTCTACCTTCTTTTTATCAGCACTTTTTTTTGTTGTACCGGCGGCAGCTTTCTTTACTTTTTTCTCACCAGACACTTTTTTTAATTTGTCACCGGCAGCAGCAGCTTTTGGCTTAGCAGCAGATTTTTTCTTATCGGCGGCAGACTTTGCTTTTGGTTCTTTGTTCGCTAATGCAGACAATTTAAAAGAACCGGCAGCTCCTTATCCTTTTGTTTGCACTAATTTACCACTAATCACAGCACCTTTTAAATATTTTTTAATAAACGGAGCAAGTTTTTGAACATCAACTTTGTAAGTGGCGGCAATATATTTTTTGATAGCCAAAAGCGAAGAGCCACCGCGTTCCTTCAATGTTTTAATGGCAGCATCTACCATTTGCTGGGTAGGAGGATGAGTTGGCGTTGATTTTGGTTTCTTAGAACCACTAACGGCAGCCTTCTTCGGTTTTTTTTCTGCAATAATTGCAGGAGATGCAGCAACAGTATCAGACATTTTGACTTTTTTGTAAATTAGTTATCACTTTATAAATCACTTTTTTTAATAATTTTCAAAAAGATCGCTATATACTTGTTTTGCTGAGAATCAACGAGAACGAAGGTCTACAAAAAAATTAATTTTGTACATAATTTGTACCTTTATGCATCTTAGGTTCCTCTTAAAACTTAAACAATTTACATCGTTTAAGCTAAAAAGCTATAAAATAACTTCACTAATTTATTCTTACAATAATAATAGATAATTTATATTATAATTTTGTTTAAATAAAATTATCTATCACTGCACAAATTACAATTGAAGTCAATGTTTGGTTATTTTTTTTTCCATACTTACGTTTAAGAATGTCTATAACTAATTAATGAAACTTATTTTCAAATCAAAACTAATTTTTTCATAAAGCTAATAGTTCATTTGAACCAAATAGTTAAATATTTGTTCAAAATATTGGCAATTTTCTATGAATTAAATTAAAATAATTTGAGTAATGAAACCGCGTGTCATAACTACTTTCTCTAGGTAGTAGCATTTAAAAAAGAATATATTGAAGTTTTCCATCTGTTTATTAATCAAAACAAGGAAGAAAATTAATTAAATTACTTTTATTTATATATATACACATTAATATTGTTTTATTTTAATTGTTAAACAACATTTATTAACTTATTTTATGATTGCAAATGACTCTATCTAAAAGCACATGGTAATCCATGAAAAAAAAGTAGCTAAAAACGCGAAATAGAAAAATATATCTTCTTGCTTTGAATTTTAATAATGAAATTATGATTCTTTTCGTATACATAATAATTGTTGCTTTATTTATATACTATATACACAATAATGTTGTTTTTTAATTATTAAACAACATTTTTTATTAACTTATTTTATGATTGCAAAGTACTCTATCTAAAAGCACGTGGTAATGTATGAAAAAAAATGGCGAAAATGCGGAATTGTAAAATATCTTCTTGTTTGGAATTGTTATAATGAAATGATGGTACTTTTCTTATAAATAATAACTGTTTTACTAGAAAAATATACAGGTACCTACATATATTTCTATTTTCTTTGTGAAGAAATATTATTATACCTAAACTGTGTTTAAAAGAAAAATACTTTTGACTCGGTGTCCAGAAACATTTAATTAAACTAATAAAATGTAATGCCTAGTGCCTACGCTTTCGAAAATCATTCATTTCGATTTTATTACAAACAATTTCAAAGATTCTACAGTTATATGTATAAAATAGGTTTAATCCCTATGCTTGCATTATCCCGTTACTTCTTAGAATTATATTCATTTGTTGGGTACCTACTGTACATTAAAACAAACTATCTGCATATGCACAAAATAGGATTGTTTCCTTAATAAAAATTCATGAAATTCAATTTTATCTCTTTTAGATTTTTTGTGGTCCTGAAAAGGACCGTTTTATTATGATTTTTTTTTGTAACGCTTATTTAAGCACGTTCTCCACGAATACGTCTAGCCAATTGAATGTCTTTTGGCATAATTGTGACGCGCTTGGCATGAATGGCGCACAAATTGGTGTCTTCAAAAAGACCAACCAAGTAAGCTTCACTGGCTTCTTGAAGAGCCATAACTGCTGAGCTTTGGAAACGCAAATCAGTTTTGAAATCTTGAGCAATTTCACGAACTAAACGTTGGAAAGGTAATTTGCGAATCAACAATTCAGTGCTCTTTTGATAACGACGAATTTCACGAAGAGCCACAGTTCCTGGACGATAACGATGTGGTTTTTTTACACCTCCTGTCGCTGGAGCACTTTTACGAGCTGCTTTCGTAGCCAGCTGCTTGCGTGGAGCTTTTCCACCGGTAGATTTTCGGGCGGTTTGCTTTGTTCGAGCCATATTTTTTTCACTTTTTTAATTTTTTTCAAAAAAAAAAACTTTCAGAAACTTCACTTCACTATGTATTTATATATATTATTTATAAGGAAAACGTCAGAGCTTAAGTGTATTTTAAGGGTATTTTTGTCTCCGTTCAAGTGTTCTATTTCTCACTGACCAATCAGAAACGAGAAAGGAATTACGAACAGAAGAACAAAATATAAATAGTGGTGGATTTTTTGAAATGAGGCACAGTTTGGCAGTGAATATTAGGGATGTGCTAAAGAGCGATTTCAAATGAGCAGCGATCGCAGTGAGCAGTTAACAAAAAGAGCAGCTATTTAATCACTCTTAAGAGTGCAGATAATGTTGTAAAATGTTGCTATTATAGATTTTGAAAATTGATTTTTGTTCACTCCAAAACGGAGTTTCTTAATTAGGCTATTAAAAACACGTCAACAAATAGTTTGTTGCCCATCTGTCAAGCCATAAACTGTCAAATTCCATTGAAGGATGGCTACGATTTTGATGGATTAAAAATCCTCTGAAAATTCAGATTTTTCCTATGAAATTTCGATTTTTTTTTTAAACAAGCGATTTGAAGGCTTTAGGGTGACATTTGAAACGAAATATATATTAGACGTCAAAATATAGTTGGTTGCCCATCTATCAAGCCATAATCTATCAAATTCCAATGAAGGATGTCTACGTTATCGATGGATTCAAACTCCTCTCCAATACCAATAAATTCAATTTTTTATATATTTTTTTCTTAATTTTATTTCTCACCAAAAGCGATTTTAGCCTGCTCACAAAATATATTTTTTCTACAGCGTTATATAAATTAACTGATCACTGTTCGCTATTAGCTCTTTTTTTGAATTCTGCATCTACTCAGCTATAAAGAATATGATGGTCAAAAAAGCAGCGAGCATGCATTATTAGGATTTATGAAGAAAATCACTCATCACTAGAGAGCAGAAGCCAAAGCGATTGCTTTTCAATTTCAAAGTAACTGGTTGCTTCTCAGTGCTCTTTAAACTGCTCAGTGGAAGCTGTTTTCATTGAACAGTTCAAAGAGCAGTGAGCAATGAACAGTTACATTGAAGAGCAATCGCTTCTGCTCTCTGCTCAGTTAAATAGCAGAGTGATTAATAGCAGCTATCGCAATAGCTGTCTCTCCACTAGTCAAGGACTTTGTCTACCTGGGCTCCACTATTACATCGCAGAATGACATCAGTGCAGAGATCAAGCGAAGAATTACTCTTGCCAACCGCTGTTTCTTCGGTCTAAGAAGGCATTCAAGTAGTAAGGCCTTCTCTCAAAGAACCAAGGAGACTTTATACAAAACCCTAATCATCCCGGTCCTGCTTTATGGGTCAGAAGAATTGACACTGAAAGATTCGGATAAAAATCTGCTAGGGTGCTTTGAGAGGAAGATTCTTCGTGTGATTTTCGGTCCGGTGTGTATCGAAGGAGTATGGAGGAGAAGATTCAACGACGAGCTATACGGGCTATACAGCGACGTTGACCTGGTCAAAAAGCTGAAAATACAGCGGCTGAGATGGCTGGGGCACGTGGAGCGTATGGACAGCAACGCACCTGCCCGACGAGTCTTCGAATCCAACCCCGATGGTGTACGCAGCAGAGGAAGAACCCGTAACAGAAGGTGCAATCAAGTGAATGACGACATCAAAGCACTCGGTGTGCGCAACTGGAAGTGGCTAGCTAGGGACAACTGGAAGTGGCTAGCTAGGGACAGAGCTGGCTGGAGGGGCTTGTTTGTTGAGGCCGAAGCCCATACTGGGCTGTGAGCGCCATCAAAAGTAAAGTAAGTAAGTAATGTATTTTAGTTTTTCCACTATTGTAAAAAGAGGAATTTACACAAGTGGTCATTTTTGAAAATCAGAGCTATTGTTTTCATTTTCAGTAGTGAATATTTATATCTATTTACTAAAATTAAGAAACAGAAAACAGTGCACAGTACCTTTGATATTTTACTAATTTTTCCTGCAACTTCAATTCGCTGAAATAAAACTTTGATAGGATTAAAATAAATTCTGAATAAAATTCAAAACAAATGATCAAGCGAATCCAAAAAAAATTTTTCCTCAGTATTTTCACAGCTAGCTTAACTGATTGTCTTTGGTCAGGCAACTGGAGATTGCTGTATGCTGTTGCTGAGGCCCTCCGAAATAAAAAATGTAACAGTCAGGAATAAAAACGAATAGCGTGTTCACTGGTCCAGCTAATGAAGGTTCTTTCGACTCAGTTGTTTATTTTAATCTTCTTTGGAACCGAAAATGAGGTAATTTTGCAAATACCAAAAAAGTGTTTTCGTCTTAAATTTGTTAATTTTTTTGTATAGGTAGGTAGCTCATTTCATCTTGAATAGGCTTTGGCAGTTCGAAATATATATTTTCAACGAAATTGCCTAAATTGGCGTAGTGAAAATGTAGGTTTCGATGACTTTGGCGCATAAATCAGGCTGAATTTGACCGATGGCATCGATTATGTTGTCTTTGAGGGTCGAGGTGGTTTGCAACTTATTCGCATAGACTGCGACTTAAAAAAGCCCCACAAGAAAAAGTCCAAAGGGGTCAAATCACACGATCTTGGTGGCCAATTCACGTTGCCTCGGCGCGAGATAACCACACCATGAAACCGCTCGTGCAGAATATCGATTGTGTATTAAGCTGTGTGGCACGTAGCGTCATCCTGTTGAAACCATATATCTTCAGTGTCCTTATCATCCAATTTAGGCCACAAGAAGTTGGTGATCATCGACCTTTAGCGATCGCCGTTGACGGTGATGGCCTGGCCAGCATCATTTTCGAAGAAATACGGACCGATGACGCCTCCAGGCATCCAGCCCAAAATCCACACAAAACAGTAACTCTATTTGAATGCATTGGCACCTCGTAAATCTCGCGTGGATTAGTGTCGTCCCAAGTCCGACAATTTTGCTTACTCACGTACCCATTCATCCAAAGACGGGCCTCATCGCTAAAGATGATTTTTCGACCAAAATTGGGATAAACTTCTAACTGCTCTAAAACATAATTTGCACGTGTTGCTCGACGCTGTAACTCACCATGATGATTTGTCTGTAGTGAATGATTAAAAGACGATATTTTGACCGAAAGTAAAAGAAACAATATGGCCGCCACGAGCTGCCAAAATCAACCCGTCCCTATTGGAAACCCCTTTAGTATAGTTAATTATGATTTTTTCGCTTTTATTTATATAGATACGCACAGTAAAATATGAAAAAAAAATATAATGCACTTGACTTTTAACAAATATTAGTTTGTGTTATTTTTTTTTTTTGCATGACCCCCCCCCCAAGAACTAAAGCTGTATACGCCCCTGTATGAGTAACACATGCGGAGTGGATGATGATTATTTTGAATCTATTCCATCTTTTATTGAATGCTCAAACTTCAAAATTGGTACCAATGATGTGCTTAAACTACTAAGAAATTTAGATCCTATTCATAAGCCTGATATTTTAGGTTTTATTCCTGTTGTTTTAAGACATTGTGCAGATTTACTATGTGTTCCATTAACTGAGCTATTTAATCAATCATTATCCACTGGTGTATTCTTGGAAGAGTGGAAAATATCGGTTGTAACGCCTATATATAAATCTGGGAAAAAAGACAATATTCCAAATTAAAGGCCTTTAACTAAACTTTTCATATAATCCCAAAAATGTCAGATTGCCTCGTTAAAGATATATTTTTCAATCTCATACAGGGAGTTGTATGTAATTGGCAACATGGGTTTTGGAAGGGCAGATCTACTGTCTCTAATTTGGTTGAGTTAACGAATTTCATTATAAACTCTTTAGAAGTAAATAAACAAATTCATGCGGTGTATACCGATTTTACTAATAAGGCATTCAGTAGAGTTAATTTAAAAATTCTATTGAGAAAGCTGGAATCGTACGGAATTCGTGGTATGTTGCTGAGCTGGTTTGCATCCTATTTATATGGTCATAAGCAATTTGTTGTTGTCGATGACATATGCTCCAAAGAAATACATGTTACCTCAGGTGTTCCCGAAGGGAGCCACCTATCTTTTTGTTGCATATAGTGATGTGCCTAACATATAAAAATTTTGTAAATGTCTTATATTTGCGGATGACATAAAGTTTTTTGCCGTTATTTCATCCGTATATGATTGCATGCTGTTTCAAAATGATCTTGATGCATTCTGTAAGTGGTGTAGTCTAAATGATCTTCAATTAAATATTGATAAATGTGTTTCGATGTCTTGCAACAGATCATTATATCATATAATTCCTTCATATTCTTTAGAAAATTTTACACTAAAAATTGGCCATGATATAAAGGATATTGGTGTTATATTTGATGAAAAGCTCACTTTTAATACTGCTATTTCAAAAGCTAATTCAATGTTGGAATTTTTAAAAAGAAACTCGGAGTTTAAAGATCCTTATTCGATAGTCAGTTTATCTTGATTTAATTGGACTGTATGTTTACTTACTTTCTTTTTAAACTAGCTGCAATTAAATAATTCTGCTATATTTTTAAAACAATATTTATTATTTTTAGATTTATTCTGAAATGCTATCGTTTCGTTTTAAGGTTAGACCGCACTAGGCGGAACTGCACTGCAGCGGAACTGCGATTCAAAATAATTTGTATGAAATTTAATGAAGTTCAGTTGCCGCTTAGTGCGATATAGCTCATACAGTTTCATACAAATAATGTTTTGCCGCGTCGTGAAGTGTAGTTCCGCTGCAGTTGTGTGCGGTCTAACCTGTAATGATTTTTTAATAATAATAAATTAACGACAATAAATTAAAATAAAACATGATACAAAATAATAAATATACAAAACTTGAAAACGATAAAGTGATAGTCTTGGTATCAAACTAATCTTGTTCTTTTCTTTCCGAAGTCTTCACTAACTTCTTTGTTGTTGCCGATGCATTCATATTTCCTTTTGTTGCTACTGGCAGCAAAAGATCCTTATACTCTAAAATCAATCTATTGTAGCATTGTTAGGCCTTCGTTGGAGTACGCCTGTGTTGTTTGGAATCCAACAATCCAACATGATATAAATAGAATTGAAAGTGTCCAAAATAGACTAGGGAAATAGTGGCCTTTTTGGGCCGAACCCAAATTTTTGGTATATACAAAATGTTTTGATGGTATCTTTATGGAAAAAATGTGCTGAATCCGAAAATTCCGGGTATACCTATGGCAACCTTGAGGGTTTTGAGATATGACGTCATCAATAAAGGACTTCTTATAAAAAGGCGGCAACTGGTGTGCATTCACGAAAAATTGGAATTCGCAATAATTTAACACTAGAATTTGAGTTTTAATCATTCCCCAAATAAACAAATACTTTTTTATAGATTTTTGGGGGGAATAGGGGAGGGGGGGGTTAGTACTAAAAACAAACTTTTGTGAACTAGGTCGAGTGGGGTATCTTTTGCATGTATTTTTGTATGCTGAATCGAACAAACACAATGGCAAGATAATAACATTATTTTCCACAAGGTTACTTGGCTTTCAATTTTATATTTTTTGCAAACTTCATGAGTGCCCAAAATGATTTGATGGATGTTATGGTAATTCATATCATCGATACCACAAAACAATATTTTTAATAAACTATTTAAATTATAATCATAATCATGTTCTTTCTCCGCCTAACAAAAAAAAATACTTTTTCAATAAAGTTATTTATGGGGACTGATTCTTTGCTTACATGCAAAATGAAATATTTCCTGCATATTGCATTAATATACCATTATTTTGCATCGTCAGCGAGCAGAAATATTTATAAGGACTAAATCACAGATTGCTAACTGATAGTAACTATTTTCGTTCTGATCCATACGTAGAAGCCATAAGTACTTAGAGCAAGGGTAGAGTTGCTTAACTTAAATTTTGTTCCTCATAGGGCAGATCTCCCGCAAAATTGTAATCTGTGCAATAGAAGAGAACTTGAAGATAGTTACCATTTCATTGCAGTATGTCCAATCCTACAAGAAATTCGTCGGCTTTACTTTCAAGAGAGCTTTTTGACATCGACGGAGCTTATTAACATTTTGAATGGCTCCTTAGGATAGTCAAATCTTTTTAATTTTTGTAAGCATGCTTTATTGTACCGCAACAGCTTCTAACTCGCTCCGAAGACTCTTCCCATTCCACCAGTTAAAGTTTAGATCTTTTTTGTGTTTCAAATCATTCTTAAACTGATAATTTTATGTTTCAAATCATCCCACAATTGTATTTTTTGTGTTTCAAATCATTCTAAAATTGATAATTTTATGTTTCAAATCATTCCAAAATTGAAATTTTGTGTGTTTCAAATCATTCTAAAATTGTATAACCGCTCAAATCTGTAATACTATATTTTTTATTTTACATTTTACATATATTGTATACAAAAATTCAATAGCGGATTTTCGATATCTATAAATATTGCACCCAAATTCTTGTCAATTTAGTTCCAGCACGAATATGTGCAATTTAGATTCGCAAAGAAAAATCAATGCATGTAGTAGGTATTCTTATTTAAAATTATAAATTCAATCAACTATTATACATATTTATAATATATATGTAGATACTTTTATTCTATTCATATATTTCATAGTTTAAGAAATGTCAATCAGGCAGACGGCAGCAAAGCCATGTTCTTAATCTTAGTTGTTAAATATTGTACAAATCTATGGAAATAAAGAAATTTATCTATCTATTATCTATACCATTGTTTTCAAAAATTTTTCGGTAATATTTCACATGTTGCACTATAAAAAAATCATAACTATATAAAAAGAATTTTAACTTTATATAGGATAATCGTACCGTTGTGGGTTTGATCTCATTAAATTCAGCGTTCAAAAGCACCTTAAAATCATATCCTCAGATTGTACCAACACAAATAATTAAGATTGATAAACCCCTACCCCTTCTTTAAAAGCACCCATACAAAAGCCAATATTGAATACAAAAAAAAATAAATCGGGTGGCACAACGGCTTATGAAGAACCAGGGCCTAGTGATTAACAACTCGCAACCATTCCTGTGTGCGCCTTTCGACAGGAACAGAAAGCCAATGTTGAAGAGGTTGCTATTCTGCGTCCGTACAAATGCTTGGCTACCCAAGTAACATTTTGCCTCTTATAAGATGCTCCAAGAGCTTAACTAGACTAATTTAAGGGATCTAAAAGTCATCTTGAAGAAAACTTCTAGATTTCTATAAGACAGTTAGAAGCGTAAAATGGCCTATTTATGGGAGGCTCTTGCCTACTCGTAACCATAACATATGTTTTCTTTGCAATGCTTGTGATCTAATTATCCGAGTTGCATTCTTCGTATGAGATGACATTTGTATAATCGATTGCCTCTGGAAAAAATCTTGTAAAGCTCGGCTAAATCTTGCTTTGAGAATGCGTCTCTTCCAATGGGAGGTGCTCTTATCTCGTCTTTCTCATTAAGCATTTTCAAAAAGAATAAACAAAATACTTTTTATTTTTTGTGTGTATACATAATGTATTATGCCAAAAAAATAATGGGCTTGTGTTGTGTTTATTTCGTAAGTCAATTAATTATACTCATAAAGGCGATACATTTTATTGTTTTTCACAGGTATGGGAACCAAAAAATATATGCGGTTGAAATGTTATCTACTAATTTGAACATTTTACCCCGAAAAAAACGAAGCGCCTTCAAAATAATGCATATTTAAATTATTTAATATATAGTTTTAATAAGGAGAAGGGTTATTTTGGAACAAAATAAAATTCAAATTCAGGCGATGAGCCATTGTTTATAAATCGCGATGAATTTGATCTTAATTTTGTTTTTTTTTAAATTAAAGTGTAATTTAATATGAAACTGGGAGCGTGAAAAAAATTTATTTGAAAGTCATTTCTAATCTAAAATGTAAATTTCCATTGACATCGTAGCCATCTATTGCGTAAATTCTCATTAAGTTGAGAAATGGAAACACTATTTTGATGTTTGAAAAATAGATTTCTATTTTGCGCCTTGAAAATTGAGTTTCGATCAGTTTTGAAATTATAATTTTTTAAATTATGGTAACCCTCAAAACATTCAGAAAACTCTGTTTGTATATTTAAATATGGCTGCTGCTGATGAGACACTAACTCTTCTATTAACATCTTTACGAGAATTTAATTATATTAACGCTTTGAATAAGATTGCTAAAAGAATAGATTTTAGAAGTGAAGAATTTAAATTTATTTATGAAACTTAAAAACTTCTTATGAGATCTCAAATGTTTTTTTAGGACTTAGATTTGACAGAATTTTAAGCAAACCATAAACGGTGCACTGTGGTCCAAAAAGGCAAATTTCGTGGCAAAAATACTAATTTTAAAATTTTTTTGTTTTTCTTATTATAAAAGGAATATAAACGCAGCTTCAAAAACAGCAAACAAAATAATTTTCCGCTAACAAGTTTGACTTATAAAGCTTTTCAAAGTTGGTTTTAGCAGCTTTTTTTGGTTTGAATGTTCGAAGAGATTGTAATTTGTTTTAAAAAAAGTCGTGTAAAAAGCAAATTTCCTTATGGAATATATAAATTATTTTATTAAATGCAATAGTTCAACGCGTGAAATTTTCTTCTTATATCAATTAAAAATTGTTCTGTTATTATCTTGATTCTTAAAAAAAATCCACGTCACTTTTTATACGAATGTCAATTTTTACAAAACAAAAATTATTAAAATTTGTAAACAAACTATTGATTATTTTATTGAACATTCATTTTTTGTGATCCACCCACTTGAACGACCCATTTTGAATAAATTCCTCTTAAACCAAAATGTTTTTTGAGGTTTGCTGTAACTAAGTTTCTTCGAATTACTTAAATTATTGTAAATCATTATTTTTCTTATTCTTAAAGTACGTAAACACGTTCAAAAAATATGATTTTTGCAACGAAAAAAGTAATTTTGGACCATAATAGAGAACAAGTCCTCCAACATGATTTCAAACATTAGGGATCTTATTAGCATCCTATTGCAAAACTTTTGTTATTTGAAATCCAGATAGTTTCTTGGTATAGTAGGTATTGAACTTAGATTTCGTAAGAGTTTTTATAGAAGTATAAATTGATTAAAACTCTTAAATAGGTGTTGTTATGAGATTAGAAAGACTACAAAACTACGCTTAGAGCTAAATTTTCACCAAAGGATTCTTATAAGACTACAAGTTTATATAATATAATTCAAAGGGGGAAAATTGTTTTATCTATAAGATTTTAGTAATTCTCTGCTGCAAAAGTGTTCAACTCTTAAAATAAAGAGGTTATGAGACCAATTGAGATGTTAATTCTTAAGTATAGATATGTGATAAAACAGAGTCTTATGGGAGTTTTTTTTTTCAAATTTCAAGAGTTTAGCTCTGGAGAGTTTGTTAGTTGGGTATTTAGATAGTCTTACAAAAGTAAGAAGATGAAGAAATTTAAATATTAAAATATTGAAATTACTTCTGTTTTAAGTGGAGTTAATGAATAAAATTCAATTAAAAAGTACAAGTGACCTCAACTCCAGAAATAATTGTGTTTCGCCCAAGGTATAACAGTGGGCTCTTCAGTCAGTCTGTTATACCCTACTAAGACACAAATTTTGGTCGATGTTTACCGACTTTTTAATTGAGTCTTACAAAAGTGACAGTTATTTTTCAAATTTAAATATCAAACAACAAACAAATCGCAGTTACATACCTATGCTTCGGTCACGAAAGTACATATTTTGGTAGTGAAAATCAAAAGATATCTCCCATTCGCAAAAAGAGTTCGGGATTGATGAACATCCTACCTAAACATTTTTTGCAAAAAGTTATAACGCAAGCAATTCATCGAATATTCCGAAGGTATATTGTTATTAAATACATTATAGATCCATAAAATGGACAATTCTTAACTATTTTTTGCATAGATTAATTTCATATAAAAGATCTCGTGCTCTTGTCCACTTTAGAATAAAGTATACTACAATACTACATACAGTGACTCATCATGAGGAAGCAGATGTGATTCTAACTTCACAAGCTATTTCGACAGCCATGATGATGAATGAAGTGAATATTAAAGTAATATCTGACGACACGGATGTATTTCTTCTTTTGATGCACCACTATGCCCAGGAAAACTTAAATTGTACCTTTATTATGGAACCTACACAAGCAAAAAGGGTGCAGTGCATTAACGCCCACGGAATTATCCCGCGCGGGTATAAATTAACCCGCGGGGGGTTAATTCCTTTTTTAAGTGGTATTAAGACCCACCACAAAAAAGAACTAAGACCCTCTGGTGTTTTTGCTTTTTGGAATTGGCATCAAGACCCACACTTCATATATATATGATTCTTAAATAAAGCAGACCGACAGACGACATATGCACCTGCCAGACGACTGAGCATACCCTAAGCGGAGCGACGGAGTAGCGTGAGCGGGACAGAGGACCCAAAAAGGGAGTTAAAATATTGAACCTGCGAAACCGCGAAGCGGGCCACCCAAAGTACTATATTTAGTACAAAAACTTTGAAAGCAGACCTACTGATACCATAGTCCGCCAGATGGGGTTTATTTCCATTTTAAATTGGAATTAAAAATTCGTCAGAAAAGGAAGTTTGGAAAAAAAAAAGTGTTCGGTAACAATGTTTCATCAATGCCCAAATTAAAGACTCTTCCACCATCCGCAGAAGCATTTCGGGAAAATGTTAAACGTGCTCACTAGCAAGTCCTTGTCTGGAGAAAACACCCCCCTAATGTTGAACTTACAAACTATGGTTGGACTATACCTAAAGACAAACAATCAAAGACACTAATTGCAACACCAATATATATTTTTATTTTTGATATAAGAAATAAAATGTAAGAGTAAATTATTACAATACCTCCGTATTACATAGGTATATAATAGTTAATAAATGCTTTTTTATTTCTAAGAGCCTTATGTGTTTTTTTGAAAATCCACTCATATTTAAAATTAATATTAAAATAAACAAAAAATAAATAAAAAAGCAGCAATGTACATTTATTTTACCTAGCTTCGTTCCCCTAAACACAAATCTCTTTCTTATTTTAAATATAAACAAAATTATTTATAAAATTCTTAAAGAGTGATCTTAAAGAAAAAGTGCAGTAAAATTGGGTAGTTTTATATTCGTAATCATATTTTAATATTTTTGCTACCATCTTCATTTGAAATAACTTGTAAAACCCATTTGGAGACTGAATCATGCAGTTATTTTATACAATTTAAAGAAATTACACTTCATGCTTCTTTGATTGCAGCAATAAGTGATTCTTTGTCTTCATATTGTCGGTCAGAATCGTAAACTTTACGAACCATCCATCCTCATACGTTTTCAATAATATTCAGGTCCGGAGAATACGGTGACCATTGAAGTAATGTAACATTTGTCTCGGATGTCCAACTGTTAATGATCCTTGCGATGAGCATTTGCACGTTTTCTTGTTGAAATGTCTATGGTATTGGTCCAAAGACATCGGTAAACTTAGAGAAAGCTTCTTGCAGTATTTCCTTGTAGGAATTTGCCATCATTTTCAATTTGGGAAAGTCCAGAACAATTGTTCAAAACCAGAAAATCGCACCCTACGCCATTACACCGCCTTCTCGGCTATGGTGGCGCTCCAGAAACCTGGGTTCCTCCATTATAAGTGCCAGTTATAGGTGCCAGTTATAGCTATCATTGGAAACCATCATTGAAAATATTAATTGTCAATTTTGACAGATTTTGAAGTAAAAATATATGATTATTTTGATGCCAAAGTAAAGCTTATTGACTTAATATTTATTTCTAGGTAAAACAAAATTCAATTTTGCACAACATTTCTCATAAAATGACTTTTAATTTTTCAATGATGAACTACCTTACCAATGATCATTGAAAAAATTAAAAGTTACGTTATGGGGAAGATATGGGTCAAAATGATTTTTTTTTGTGAGGAGAAATAATTTTGAAGTCGTAGTCTATATTTCTGCATTAAAATATTTAATGATTAAATCTTCCAAGGGTCTCAAAATAAACCGCTTACTTTTTCAATGATGGTTTTCAATGATTGCTATAACTGGCCCCTAACATGAAAATAGTAATTATATCCGTCCGGGCCATCATAATTGAATTTTGTTCGTGAGAAAATACCACTTTTGTCCACTCTTCCTTCCACGTCATATTCTTCCTACAAAACTCTATTATATTCTGTCTTCGTATTGGATTTAGCGGTGTTTTTTTCTTCAATTTTGGGCGCTTTAAATGTTGTGTTAAGACTGGCTGTAATACCCCTTTTTGATTGTAGCAGCAGAGCCGCTTGAATTTGAAGCCAGTCTTATTATCATTCTTCGGTCTGTTTTTTGTTGTGGCTCTTGATTGCCTACCTTACACATTTTTCCATAGTTTTCTTTGCTTGTTTTCCGCGTGTACTTCTATTTTGGTTTTTTCTGCAGGGTTTAATGGTTTTCCGCGGTCAATCTTTTCTTTGATCAAACAATTATTATTTTTAATCTACACTACTATTATTATAACAACATTTTTCTTCTAACCATAATCAATAGAGACAAAACGCATACTGTTTCTATTCAATAGTGGCGCAAAAAAAAACAGTATATTTTATAAAGTAATTAGAAAAGTGGTAAAAAAATAACCTTATGGTGTTTTCCTGAATTATTCTGTCACTGCAGTTTTATTCGCAATAGATTTTTCTTTTAGGAACTGAAACCAAAAGGTGAATGTATGAATTAACCAAAGCACCACACGCTCTGATAGTAAAAAAAATAGTTTGTTTCTATTCAAGTGGAGCGGAGTGTATGTGCAGAAGAAAATAAATATTTAACTGAAATTGGATTTTTGAATTTATTATATTCTCTGTAACTGTCGGTCCAAATACACAGTCTCGTCTCGGTTCCTTAAAAGACAGTCTCGTCTCCGTCTCGACATGCGAGACCGAGACCGAGGCTTTTCTCGTCTCGTGACCAGCCCTAGTAAAGTATCGTTAAAATATTTATTTTACTTTTTTAGGATATTTTGTAGCGATTCTAAAAGAGCAAAAATCGTATGAAAAATGCTTTTTTTTAATAAATATTCATGGAGGGATTCACAAATTGCAAATAAATAAAACTAAATTTAACGAAAAAATAAAACAATAGCCATGGTGTAATGAAAGCAACAACAAATAAAAACACGAACAAAACCAAAGGTCATTTTTCCGCACACATTTAATTGTCCGGGCAATTAATTCAATGCGAAACAAGAGTGGATACTTGTTAAAACAATCTGGTATAATCTTCAATTTCACTGGCCGAACAGCGTACCATCACAGAACAAAAAGCACAACGAAAATTTTCGTTTATGTTTTCGTCATGTCATTTTTGTATGGGAATTTTCGTTTCGCATTAGCAGCGTACTAGGCTAAAGAGATATATATACGTAATTTAAACGAAAAGAAGGTATTTCAATGGGCCCTTTTGATCAGAACAATTTTTTTGGTTCACCTTGATTTGAAAATTTTCTTCGATAATTCTATGTCAGCTACATCCTATTTCAATTTTATCGAAATCGGTCAAGGAACAACGGAGCTTACATTTTTGTGAACCACTCTGATAACGCATACGTAACGCATGCGTACCGCACGCGGAACGTATGCGTAACGCACGCGGAACGCATGCGGAACGCATGCGGAACGTATGCGGAAAGCACGCGGAACGCATGCGTTGCGTTGACGCATACGTTCAAGATCAAAATGCTCGATTCGCAATGCAACGTGAAAACGCGACGTGAGCGTGACGAGAACTCGTCGTAGTTGTCAAACCGATTTCAAAACATGTAAATATACGAGCAAATGCCAGGGTATGCACAATGAAACGTTTCTCGTCGTCACGTCACGTCGGAGATGTGAAAATTAAAAAAAAAAAGCTCTCGTCGACGTTTTTTATGTTTTTTTATATTTGACTGATGGTGAGTTTTATGAGATTGTAGAAAAGAATAAAGAAAACAACAGATAAATGGAAATTAACGAAAATAAATATAAATTTTGTTGACAATGAAATTATATTTATAGATCTATTTGTGTTGACAATATTATGATGTTGTATTGTTTTAATTTCTTTGCACTTTTAGCCGAAAATCATTTCACCAGCCCAATGGACAAACACAATTATAATATTTAAATAATTAAAGTAATTTCAGTTAGATTTTTTTCATTATTTTGAACGTACACAGCACAGCAAGAACAAAAATAATAAATAATTTAACGCTGTCAAAAAACTCGTTGCCAAGAAACTCGTCGCATTGTGAATTGGGAAACGATTTTATAACTAGAAAAAAATGACAGCGATTCACGTCACGCTCTCGTCACGTTTTCACGTTGCATTGTGAATCGAGCTAAAGAGTCATGATCATCTATGGTCATCATCATGAACATCTACGATGAAAGTGTTTTTTTTTTAAGGAAAGAGGAAAGTATAGAAATGTGACCATAACACCTATCCCCAGATATCGGAAATTATAGTTGACCTTTATTAACAATTGGTTTCTCACTGATTGATATCAAATTTGCCAAATTTTGTTTTGGATTTGTTCTGAGATTTGTTTAATAAAGGGAAATGGTTTACCTTAAACCGTTTCCATGGCAAATAAATCAAAAATGGTTAATTCCTTTAATTTTGTAAACTCAACTCTTTGAAGAAAAAAATAAAAAAAAATATCAAACTGACTTTTTCCAAAAACCGGCCTAAACTCGGTCGGAACAGAAAATATTAAAAAATAATGGGGGATACAAACACGAAAAAAAAAATTGAACTATGGTGGTTCAAAGAATGTTGTTTTGACCAATTGTAATGAAATTGAGACAGTTTGTCCTTACATATAATAGAATTGTGGAAGAAAAAAAGTGTTCACTCGGTCGGAACAGAAAATATTAATAAATAATGGGGGATACAAACACGAAAAAAAAATATAATAGATTTGTGGAAGAAAAAAAGTGTTCATATCAGGGTGGTTCAGAAAAATGTTTTTTTTTTTTTGACCGATTTCAATAAAATTAAGACAGTTTGTAGTTGATAGAATTATGGAAGACAAAAATGTTTTCTTATCAGGGTGGTTCACAAAAATGTAAGATGTTCCTTGACCGATTTCAATCAAATTGAAAAAGGATGTAGCTGACAGAGAATTATCGAAGTCATGGATCATATGTTTAAATTATATCAATATGAATTTTTAATTTTGATTAGGGCTAGCCACGAGACGATAAAAGCCTTGGTCTCGCTCTCAGTCTCGTTCTTGCAATACGAGACCGAGATGAGACGAGACGAGACGAGACGAGACGAGACGAGACGAGACAAGACGAGACGAGACGAGACGAGACGAGACGAGACGAGACGAGACGAGACGAGACGAGACGAGACGAGACGAGACGAGACGAGACGAGACGAGACGAGACGAGACGAGACGAGACGAGACGAGACGAGACGAGACGAGACGAGACGAGACGAGACGAGACGAGACGAGACGAGACGAGACGAGACGAGACGAGACGAGAGGAGACGAGCCGAGACGAGACGAGAAGAGAAGAGAAGAGACGAGACGAGACTGCCTTTTAAGCATCCGAGACGAGACTGTACCTCTGTATATTTAGACCGAAATTAACAGAGAGTCTAGCAAATTAAAAAATCCAATTTCAGTTAAATATTTATTTTCTTCTGCACATATTCAAACTATAATCGAAAATATTTCGTTCCAATAATCAAGTGGTTGTCCGGAAATCGTATTTTTCGGAGACGAGACCGGAACGAGACTTAATTATACGAGACCGACACGAGCTCGAGGAGAGACTGAAAATTTTTGATGTTAACGAGACCGATACGAGACTTACAAAAGTCTCGCCGAGTCTCGCGGCTAGCCCTTATTTTAATCAGCTCATACCTCCCCCCTCTCGCTGTCCAAAAAACACCTATGGAACGCATATATTTTTATGGGCTGTCTTATTTTTCATTGTTATGGTAAATTCAAATTCAAAGTTCCATTTCGGACGATTTTGTGTATTATTTTACCAGTACTGATAGTACGATAAAACATACTGATAAAACGTAGTCATATTCCCTTTAAAAATCAATTACTTTTTACCGGAAGATTACATCGTCTTGATTTTAATCTTATTCGATTCCTCATTAAAAACTACCCTAAAATCATGTACCATATGTTTATAAGCACTTATTACCCTTACTATAAGGAAAATTCATCAAACTGGTTTCGGATCCGAATCTGGATCCGGGTATCCGACACTATCCGCATAGTGTCGGATCCCACTGAATGATCCGGATATCCGGAACTATCCGACACTTTTCGGATAGTTCGGAAATCCGATCATGGATCCGGAACCGCTTCGGATATCCGAAATGTCCGGATACTTTGAAGCACTAAATACGATGAAAGATCTATATCAATATAACGGCGCATTTTTTAAATTATGTTTCTATGTCAAAATATGTGTCAACAAAAATAGTCTTGCTAAGTACATAAAATAAAGTTGGGTAAATTCAATAATTATTAAGATAGGAGAACATTAGTTTGTGAAAATGTGTCAACCTGTTCAAATGAGCGGCAGTCTATATGCAAACAATTTAGAAATTTGGTTTTATTAAACTCTACAAATCGGATAATCTTATAATGAAAAACTGGATCTTAGAAAAGTAATTTGAAACATATTGGGGCAATTTCATAGTCACTGATTAACTCCGATTTAACTTAACTACAGTCTAAAGAAAATTTATTTCAATGAACCCATTTTCACTTTCACTTCCCAGCCTCGTCCACCCAAAAACTAAAAAGTTTTTTTCAGGGCTACTGCCTCTTGCGAGGAATTGACAAATCCTCCAAGAGTATCACTTGCACACACACAGTTATGGTTGCGAGTTGTTAGTCGCTAGGCTCTGGTTCTTCACGAGCCGTTGCGCCACCCAATCTATTTATTTTATTTAAGTTAAACCTAGTTTTGATTGTATTTTCGGACCTGAATTCCATTTTTGTAGTTTATCATGTAAATATTCTTTAAGCTTCTTGTGTAGCATATGAGTTTTTTTTTATAATACAAATTCTATATACTACTGAAATACATCAGCCAAGTAGAAGACTTAGCATTATTTAATTGGACTTCTTGATTTATTGATATATAGCTTTTAACGGCCTTTAGTCCATACAAATTGGCGTTTTGTCCCGGCGTTCTCACTTGGACTCTTCAGTTGACAGTGAGGGCCTTATCAAGACGCAATTTTTATTAAGTTCAGTCCAGCTTACATCAACATTACAGCGAAAATCAGTTGTGAACTATATCCAACCAAATTAGAATTTCTAATCAAGAATTGTTGGAAATTTTGTTACCCGTGGCCTGGCATTGTTTACATATGAGTTTTTTTTTTAAATACAAATTCTATATACTACTGAAAAACATCAGCCAAGTAGAAGTAGAAGACAAATTGGCGTTTCGTCCCGGCCGGCGTTCTCACTTGGACTCTTCAGTTGACAGTTTATTTTTATGGACTAAAGGCCGTTAAAAGCTATATTGAATCAATAATTCAACAAGTCCAATTAAATAATGTAAGTCTTCTACTTGGCTGATGTATTTTAGTAGTATGTATATAGAATTTGTATTATAAAAAAAAACTCATATGTAAACAATGCCAGGCCACGGGTAACAAAATTTCCAACAATTCTTGATTAGAAATTCTAATTTGGTTGGATATAGTTCACAACTGATTTTCGCTGTAAAGTTGATGTAAGCTGGACTGAACTTAATAAAAATTGCGCCTTGATAAGGCCCTCACTGTCAACTGAAGAGTCCAAGTGAGGACGCCGGGACGAAACGCCAATTTGTATGGACTAAAGGCCGTTAAAAGCTATATTGAATCAATAATTCAACAAGTCCAATTAAATAATGCTAAGTCTTCTACTTGGCTGATGTATTTCAGTAGTATATAGAATTTGTATTATAAAAAAAAAATCATATGCTACACAAGAAGCTTAAAGAATATTAACATGATAAACTACAAAAATGGAATTCAAGTCCGAAAATACTATCAAAACTAGGTTTAACTTAAATAAAACAAATAGATTGGGTGGCGCAACGGCTCGTGAAGAACCAGAGTCTAGCGACTAACAACTCGCAACCATTCCTGTGTGCGCGTGTCGACAGGAATGGAAGGGACCTACTATTTAATGCCGAATCCGAACGGCTATACGAGAAGCACTTATTCGTGGCAAGTGATACTCTTGGAGGATTTGTCAATTCCTTGCAAGAGGCAGTAGCCCTGAAAAAAACTTTTTAGTTTTTGGGTGGACCAAGCGCGGATTCAAGGGGGGAGGGGGTCATGGGGGTCATGACCCCCCCCCCCCCCCCCCCTTGAGTCGCATGTTCTATGCATGCCTGCTCTCAGTATTGGTAAAACATAAATATTTGGTTGAGTAATAACTTAAGCCCAACGTTCAACATCAAGGCCCAACTATTGGCTAGTTAAGCTGCATGATCACTAACCTAACCTTACCATATAGGTGTCATACAGAGTTATAAAAACTCATCCAAAGATGATGCTGAGCGGTTATACATTCTGAAATGGTACTCTTTTATTGTTTTATTCATCTTTATTTATATGTATCTTTGCTCATATTTACAAAACCTTTTAAAACACTTTAAAAACTAGGTATTTAAAATTAAGGTTCTCCAAGTAACTTTTAAAGGTTCCCATATGAAACATTCATACCGGCAACCAACAGGCAAGAAACAACGTCAAAGTAAATAACTATTTTATTGGATCGGGAAATCGATATTTTTTATCATCTACGAGTATTTCTTAAATTTCTTTTTTGTTTCGGGTATTATTGGCCAAACAGATTTAAGAGATAAAACAACAAATTTATCAAGTACTTTGAAGACACGTTTTTACGTTGATGGAATAAAAAAAATTCTGAAAACTATGAAAATGTTGACCTTTTATTTGTATGTACTTATGAACAAATTCAGGGGATTAGAGTTATATTTGGTATGCATAATTTTGTTTAGAAAGCTACAATATATGTTTCTAAACCTCAACCGAAAATTAAGTATACTGCGCTAGGTAAATAATTATTGTAGCTTTAGCAGAAGGTCCTTCTCTACGCTTCTTCCATTGATAATTTGCTTGCGGTCTTCAATGGTAGAAAACCACCTTACAGTTAGCCCTCTGTTAGGTGGTTTTCAATAATTCCTGTATATTTCCACAAAGCTTTATAAGATTTATCAACAAATTTATTGTGTACTAAAGGACATATTAACATTGAGATTTAACGCTTAGAAGCCAGTCATACTTATGTATGTACCTACAGTTTTTTTAACAATAGGTTTCACTATGTAAATAAAATATGTAAATAAAAAAAAATTAAAGAAATTTGTTCAGTGTTAGGCTTTATTTGGTTTGTATATACATAGGCGTCGTGACCCCCCCCCCCCTGGCTGAAAGTCTGGATCCGCCCTTACCCCAGACCTCTATCGTGACAGTCCAACACACTAACCATTACGCTACGGGCTACTACAGGGTTTAACTTAGACACAGTTTAAAAATTACTATGAATATGCCCCATTCAAAGTAACTATTAATACGAAATACAGGCGCCAAGTCAATAGCTCCATTTTGAGTGAATGTTTAAATAAATATTATTTTTTTATTTTATTTTTCTACAAAATTACAGCGTCATCATTATTGTTTTTATTCTTCTTTGGTGCTATACAACTTGGTAGAAGTAATGAAAGAAAAGCACACACTATTAGCGGAATACTGGCTGATAGCAATGAAATTTTACAATTGTTCTGAATTAATGCACCAACAACATTTGTTCCAGTTACGCTTCCTATTCTCCCTAGCATGAGAGAAATACAAACAGCCATCGCTCTGAAATTAAAACAAAGAATTAAAGTGTAGTACAGACATACAAATACACATACATACATTTGCATTGAGTTAACAAAAATCTTAATGTTTTATAAAATAAAATACCCTCTACTTTCAATTAAAATTAAAATTAAAATTAAAATTAAAATTAAAATTAAAATTAAAATTAAAATTAAAATTAAAATTAAAATTAAAATTAAAATTAAAATTAAAATTAAAATTAAAATTAAAATTAAAATTAAAATTAAAATTAAAATTAAAATTAAAATTAAAATTAAAATTAAAATTAAAATTAAAATTAAAATTAAAATTAAAATTAAAATTAAAATTAAAATTAAAATTAAAATTAAAATTAAAATTAAAATTAAAATTAAAATTAAAATTAAAATTAAAATTAAAATTAAAATTAAAATTAAAATTAAAATTAAAATTAAAATTAAAATTAAAATTAAAATTAAAATTAAAATTAAAATTAAAATTAAAATTAAAATTAAAATTAAAATTAAAATTAAAATTAAAATTAAAATTAAAATTAAAATTAAAATTAAAATTAAAATTAAAATTAAAATTAAAATTAAAATTAAAATTAAAATTAAAATTAAAATTAAAATTAAAATTAAAATTAAAATTAAAATTAAAATTAAAATTAAAATTAAAATTAAAATTAAAATTAAAATTAAAATTAAAATTAAAATTAAAATTAAAATTAAAATTAAAATTAAAATTAAAATTAAAATTAAAATTAAAATTAAAATTAAAATTAAAATTAAAATTAAAATTAAAATTAAAATTAAAATTAAAATTAAAATTAAAATTAAAATTAAAATTAAAATTAAAATTAAAATTAAAATTAAAATTAAAATTAAAATTAAAATTAAAATTAAAATTAAAATTAAAATTAAAATTAAAATTAAAATTAAAATTAAAATTAAAATTAAAATTAAAATTAAAATTAAAATTAAAATTAAAATTAAAATTAAAATTAAAATTAAAATTAAAATTAAAATTAAAATTAAAATTAAAATTAAAATTAAAATTAAAATTAAAATTAAAATTAAAATTAAAATTAAAATTAAAATTAAAATTAAAATTAAAATTAAAATTAAAATTAAAATTAAAATTAAAATTAAAATTAAAATTAAAATTAAAATTAAAATTAAAATTAAAATTAAAATTAAAATTAAAATTAAAATTAAAATTAAAATTAAAATTAAAATTAAAATTAAAATTAAAATTAAAATTAAAATTAAAATTAAAATTAAAATTAAAATTAAAATTAAAATTAAAATTAAAATTAAAATTAAAATTAAAATTAAAATTAAAATTAAAATTAAAATTAAAATTAAAATTAAAATTAAAATTAAAATTAAAATTAAAATTAAAATTAAAATTAAAATTAAAATTAAAATTAAAATTAAAATTAAAATTAAAATTAAAATTAAAATTAAAATTAAAATTAAAATTAAAATTAAAATTAAAATTAAAATTAAAATTAAAATTAAAATTAAAATTAAAATTAAAATTAAAATTAAAATTAAAATTAAAATTAAAATTAAAATTAAAATTAAAATTAAAATTAAAATTAAAATTAAAATTAAAATTAAAATTAAAATTAAAATTAAAATTAAAATTAAAATTAAAATTAAAATTAAAATTAAAATTAAAATTAAAATTAAAATTAAAATTAAAATTAAAATTAAAATTAAAATTAAAATTAAAATTAAAATTAAAATTAAAATTAAAATTAAAATTAAAATTAAAATTAAAATTAAAATTAAAATTAAAATTAAAATTAAAATTAAAATTAAAATTAAAATTAAAATTAAAATTAAAATTAAAATTAAAATTAAAATTAAAATTAAAATTAAAATTAAAATTAAAATTAAAATTAAAATTAAAATTAAAATTAAAATTAAAATTAAAATTAAAATTAAAATTAAAATTAAAATTAAAATTAAAATTAAAATTAAAATTAAAATTAAAATTAAAATTAAAATTAAAATTAAAATTAAAATTAAAATTAAAATTAAAATTAAAATTAAAATTAAAATTAAAATTAAAATTAAAATTAAAATTAAAATTAAAATTAAAATTAAAATTAAAATTAAAATTAAAATTAAAATTAAAATTAAAATTAAAATTAAAATTAAAATTAAAATTAAAATTAAAATTAAAATTAAAATTAAAATTAAAATTAAAATTAAAATTAAAATTAAAATTAAAATTAAAATTAAAATTAAAATTAAAATTAAAATTAAAATTAAAATTAAAATTAAAATTAAAATTAAAATTAAAATTAAAATTAAAATTAAAATTAAAATTAAAATTAAAATTAAAATTAAAATTAAAATTAAAATTAAAATTAAAATTAAAATTAAAATTAAAATTAAAATTAAAATTAAAATTAAAATTAAAATTAAAATTAAAATTAAAATTAAAATTAAAATTAAAATTAAAATTAAAATTAAAATTAAAATTAAAATTAAAATTAAAATTAAAATTAAAATTAAAATTAAAATTAAAATTAAAATTAAAATTAAAATTAAAATTAAAATTAAAATTAAAATTAAAATTAAAATTAAAATTAAAATTAAAATTAAAATTAAAATTAAAATTAAAATTAAAATTAAAATTAAAATTAAAATTAAAATTAAAATTAAAATTAAAATTAAAATTAAAATTAAAATTAAAATTAAAATTAAAATTAAAATTAAAATTAAAATTAAAATTAAAATTAAAATTAAAATTAAAATTAAAATTAAAATTAAAATTAAAATTAAAATTAAAATTAAAATTAAAATTAAAATTAAAATTAAAATTAAAATTAAAATTAAAATTAAAATTAAAATTAAAATTAAAATTAAAATTAAAATTAAAATTAAAATTAAAATTAAAATTAAAATTAAAATTAAAATTAAAATTAAAATTAAAATTAAAATTAAAATTAAAATTAAAATTAAAATTAAAATTAAAATTAAAATTAAAATTAAAATTAAAATTAAAATTAAAATTAAAATTAAAATTAAAATTAAAATTAAAATTAAAATTAAAATTAAAATTAAAATTATTAAAATTAAAATTAAAATTAAAATTAAAATTAAAATTAAAATTAAAATTAAAATTAAAATTAAAATTAAAATTAAAATTAAAATTAAAATTAAAATTAAAATTAAAATTAAAATTAAAATTAAAATTAAAATTAAAATTAAAATTAAAATTAAAATTAAAATTAAAATTAAAATTAAAATTAAAATTAAAATTAAAATTAAATTTAAATTTAAATTTAAATTTAAATTTAAATTTAAATTTAAATTTAAATTTAAATTTAAATTTAAATTAAAATTAAAATTAAATGATAGGTAAAAATAATAATAAAATAAAAATGTCTACATACGTTTATCAGAAAAGCAAGATAATAACAAGAAAAACGTAATTTTATCTAGTTTTCACCCTACTAAGAACTGGGTGACCAGTTCCTAGGTAACCAATTCCTGTGTAACCAGTTCTAAATTTATATTTTGTTTTTTGTGAAATGCTTAACATTAGGAAATATGTCCACAGCAATTATATTAACTATCACACTTGCCAATCCACATGAAAGAAAGATAATGTGAAAGTACACAGCCACTATTGGTATCGTAGTCACTACACTCAATACTCCACATGTACCACAAGCCAACAAAATAAGGACTAAAAGTATAAAGAATTTAAATAATTCTAAAAATCAAATTTCTCACAATATTTAGGTAATAAACTTACAAAGAGTTGCTGATCTTCCCACTCTTCCTATAAAATAACCCATGCCCAAAAATAAACTTATATATATAAATTCAAGGGCTAAGGTATGCTTATAAGTTGACAATTCCAAAACTGCATCGCAACTGCTTTTCTAAAACCAAATAAATATTTGATATGGTATAAATAATATCAATCTATTTATGTTAGAATTTAATCTTACATTTTCAGAAGCATTGTTTGTTGTGTTACTAATGTTGGTCTCTTCCATAGAATATACTATATCACAAATGTCTAGCCTCGCAGTTGGATTTTCTGAACTGAACTGCATGACCTTATTGAGAATAAAAGGAAACCAAATGTAGACACCATGGGCTGTATAATAACACCAAAATTGAATAAAACATGCCAACACGGTCTTCCGACAGTGTTCTCGTACAAAAAGTGGAACTGTTTGTTTCAACATAGAATTTAAAATTGCCGAAACACTCTTCGAATTCTTCACATTGAATCTTTGAATGTCTTCATTATCAGGCCTAATTGAATTGATCTATAGGAAAAAATATAAATTAGTACAGCAGCCGTATATGTTAAAAAAAAGTACTTACTTTAAAACTATCACGACTTTTGCCCGTATTGATTGAATATATTTTTTCGTAATACTTGCATAGCATCTTCTTCTTTGCCAACAGATAGAAGATATTTTGGACTCTCAGGTATGAAAAATAGACTCAACCAACAAATTAAACCAATTGTTCCAATTAAAAGAATGTACGTCCTCCATGGCTTATATGTTAAATCTAAAATTGGAATCTCAAATGACCAATGTTGGTTTATAACAGCCCAAGCAATTATCGGAGATATAGCAGCTGAGGCTGCTGTAATAAATCCTGCAGACATAATAGCACGGTTTCTCAGCTTGTTGCAGTGAAATTCACCAAGATAGGCAAAAGTTGTTGCAGACCCACCAGATATCCTAAAGAAAGTAGACAGTGTTATTATATTATCTAAATACATATAATGGGTGATTTTTAAAGAGGTTTAGAACTTTAAAAAAAAAAAACACAAAAAATTCGAAAAAATGAATGAAATATTTATTTGAATCGATTGTTTGAACCTTGCAATTTAATGTTTAAAGATAATTTCATGCAAATGTTGACCGCGGCTGCGTCTCAGGTAGCCCATCCGCTGAGTCCAATTTTGGCATACTCTTTCACACATATCGGCCGGTATCTCACGAATGAATGCATGGATGTTGGCTTCCAGTGCGTCAATCGAAGCGGGCTTGTCCCTATAGACATTAGCCTTGACATACCCCCACAAAAAATAGTCTAATGGTGTCAAATCGCACGATCTAGGCGGCCAATTGACCGGCCCCAAACGTGAAATTAACTGTTCACCAAACTCGCTTCGCAATTGCGCCATTGTTTCGCGTGCTGTGTGGCATGTGGCACCGTCTTGTTGAAACCACATATCATGCAAGTCAAGAACTTCCATTTCGGGCAAAAAAAAGTTTGTTATCATCGCTCGGTAGCGTTCACCATTGACAGTAACGCTGCGATTCGCATCATCTTTGAAGAAATATGGCCCAATAATGCCGCCGGCCCATAAACCGCACCAAACAGTGGCTTTTTCGGGATGCATTGGTAGCTGTTGCAATGCTTCTGGCTGATCTTAACTCCAAATGCGGCAATTTTTCTTATTTACGTACCCATTCAACCAAAAATGAGCCTCATCGCTGAACACAATTTTTCGATAAAAAAGCTGATCCTCGGCCAGCTTTCCAAGAGCCCATTCACCAAAAATTCGGCGTTGTGGTAGGTCGGCTGGCTTTAGTTCTTGCACCAGCTGTATCTTAAAAGGCTTTACGCCCAAATCCTTCCGCAAAATTTTCCACGTAGTGCTGTAACAAAGGCCTAACTGCTGGGAACGGCGCCGAATCGACATTTCGCGGTCTTCTGTCACACTAGCTGATACGGCCGCAATATTTTCTTCACTACGCACAGTACGTAAACGTGTTGGTGGTTTAATGTCCAACAAAGTAAATTTGGTGCGAAATTTGGTCACAATCTTCCGAATAGACTGCTCAGAAGGTCGAGAATGCCGACCATAAAATGGAAGCAGCGCGCGATGAACATTTCGAACCGAGCACGAATTTTGATAGTAAAATTCAATAATTTGCAAGCGTTGTTCATTTGTAAGACGATCCATGGTTAAATTGCAAACCAAACTGAAGCTGTTTGACAATGACACAAGATACTAAACACACGTCAGCTGTCAAAACCAGTGTTGCCAAAACAAACCAGCTAAAAAATCACCCGTTATATGTATGTATCTCCATATATCACACCAAACATTTTAATGTTATAAAAGAAGCCAAGTTCTTCTATATATAAAAAGCATTGCGTATTAAGTCAGCCGTAAAAAGAAGTGAGATCTAAAAGTACGACAAGTTCTAAGTTTATTAATGTTAAATATCAAATATTTTCAGTAGAGTAATATCAAAGAACCTCAAAATTATTTAATGATCACTGACCTAAATTTGGTGGTTTTTACTACCATAGCTAGTTGGGTGTGCAGTGCACAGCCTAGGCTGTTGTGTACCCGGGGGCATATTGGTCCATTGTTTGTGGCTATATCTCTGGAACTTGTTGCCCTTAAAAGACCATTCAAATGTCAAATGGACAGCCTTAGATTGACGAAATCAGGGAAGTAAATACAAATTAGTTACAGGAATTGCATGGCTACTGTTTTTAATTAAATGAATTTAACAGAGTAAATTGCAGTGCAAATTCGAAAAAATTAAGAATGTCCCATTATTATTTACTAAAAAGCTGAAATTAAGGGGACATGTTCACAACAGTACCAATAATCATATGTGTAAGTTCCCAAAAAATCCCTTTTGTGGTTAAACTGCCATTTATAAAAGAGTACCATCATTTAAATCTGTCGGCTTTTGGCTATACCTGGGGTCAAGCGCGGATCCACGGGGGGATCACGGGGGTCATGACACCCCCCCCCCCTCTGGGAGATTAAAATTTTGTTTTTCTATATAAGTTGGATTAAATTAGGCATAAAATCTAGATCTTTTTTTGCCCCTAAGGTGCCAGTTATAGCTATCATTGGAAACCATCATTGAAAAAGTTAGCTGTTGACTTTGAGACCCTTCGAAAATTTAATCATTAAATATTTGAATGCAGAAATATAGCTTAGGACTTCAAAATTATTTCTCCTCCAAAAAAAAATCATTTTGACATACACCTTCCCCATAAAGTAACTTTTAATTTTTTCAATGATTGGTAAGGTAGTTCATCATTGAAAAATTAAAAGTCTTTTTATGAGAAAAGTTGTGCAAAATTAAATTTTGTTTTACCTAGAAATAAATATTAAGTTAATTAGCTTTACTTTGGCATCAAAATAATCATATATTTTTTCTTCAAAATCTCTCAAAATTGACAATTAATATTTTCAATGATGGTTTCCAATGATAGATATAACTGGGCCCTAAAAGAGGAAGATATAAAATATATTTTCAAAGATCCTACTGTATCGGCTCCGGACCAACTAAACGGCAGCCATCATTATATAAATAGCTGAATCTCTATTCCCCAGTTCGCAGTGGGAGTTTAAGATCAGCTGAATCTTAAACTAATTTTAAATTTTTGATTTAACTCGTCCATTTTCACAGTGAAATCTGAACTTCAGTTCAGTTAAACTTCGTTTAACTAGATTTTATGAAAAAGAGTTGGTAGCATTGGTCGTTTTTGCTTCGCCAAGTGACGTATTGCAAACAGTACGTAGCTTTCCCTGTCTATTTTTTCTCTTTCTGAAGCAAGGAACATAAGTGAAACAGCAACAATTATTTTGGGTTGTTGATAATCTGTCGACATTTTTTTTTCGAGTCACTCGAACAAGACTAAAAATATTGAAAATAAACCAATAATTGTGCAAAAAAAAGAGAAATAACTTTTCAACAGCATACATAGGTTAAGATTTGCTGATCGAAATGATTATGAAAAATAAGTAAATAAATTCCAAGTTGAACTTGTTTAAAAGGAACAATGATGTAGTATTACTTAAACTACAAATTGAACTCGGTTCAGGCTTTGAAAATTAGTTTTTATTCTTTAAATTAATTCTTAGTGCATTAAGTACCTTCCTGGTGCATTCTGCACATATGACTGGTGCATTTGGTACATATAATGGTGAACAATGCACCATTTCTCATTTTTCGAAAAATTAATGCTCACTTAAACAATTTAAATGTTATCGAAATTTAACTTTGTACTAACTTTCATAACTAAACTGTTGAAAGGATATAAAAATACCAGCCCAAAAGAGTGAAAGAAGGTGGTGCATCTATCCCAACGTCACCCTACATTTTTCAGTGGTTCTCTTTTATTGTGGTATTCATTTTTGTTATGAATTCTCTGCTTTCATTTACAAAACCATTTAAAACACTCACTTTAAAAACGATTCAAAATATAGGGGCGTATTCATAGTCATTTTAGACCTGGGTCTAAGTTAAACATAGGTTTCGTTGAATTTTCGGACGTTGATTCTATTTTTTTAAGTTTATCATTTCAAAATATTTGAAGCTATTTCTATAGTATACCAAGTTAATTATCTTATAAAAATATAAAACCCACTAATTTGTAGTTAAAATCGGTCTGTATTCATTCATTCAGCCAAAATTGTCTTAAACTGTAGTTTAGTTAAATCTGGGTCTATCTGCGACTATGAATATTTTGTGAAATAAAGATAATAATTATATACAAATTAAAGAAGATACTTTAAGGACATCAACATTGAGATTAAACGTTTAAAAGCCAAAGACATACTTATGTACCTTAGGTGTACGGAAACAGAAAGAACCCGAGTGAACAACAACTAACTTGCTAGTCAAAATGCCAGTTGTCTCTAATTTCGTTTTATAAGGACAAAACTACAAATTGGATGGACACGATCAGGTGATTTCGGTGGCACAATGGGTAGGGTATATGCTTCAGAGATGGCTGGGTTCAATTCCAGTTGCAGGCAATAAATTAAAGAATTAAAACATTGAACATAAAAACTAGCACCACTAAAGAAATCTGATGGTTGGTGTGGCAGCCATGAAACTGCAATACTTCCAGCCAAATGCAATGGTGGTAGCCCGCACAACTGGTTATTGTTCGGTCAAAAACATTAATAGTAGCTTTAGCTAAAAAAGTAATTTTGTTAGTGTTATGTTTTATTAAATTTGTATGTACCTACACAGGTGTCCTGTGACCCCCCCAGGCTAAAAGTCTGGATCCGCCCTTGCCTGGGGTATATTTTTGTCCTAGAAAGATCATTCAAACGTAAAATGGACATGCTGTGGGAATGGGCGTTAAAGAATAGACTTTTAATAGCTGAGCCTGCTCCAGACGATATTTTAAAAATTATATCATGCAACTGCGAATGTAAATGCGGGCGAATCTGTGTTTGCCTACAAAGTGGTCTTAGCTGCATGGCAATCTGTGGTTATTGCGCCGCGCCGTCCGGTCATGGTTGTTTTAATTGACCAGAAGACATCGACGAAAACGACAGCGAAGATATTGTTCAATACGAAGGTAATGATTGTAATACATGTTTGCGCAAATTAAGTGTTTTAGAATTCCCTTTTATGTCTCCAGATATTGAGGAGATTAACCGAAGGCGCTGACAAAATTTTTAAGTTCTTTTTACAATATTCCTCCTAAACATCCAATTCGAGACTCGAATACTCGAATTTTACTTAAGTTTCTTATAGGGCGTAGAGCTACTTATAGCGATGTAGGATTTTGTATGCGTGTAAAATCGTACTTAGTACAGGCAACGGGGAGTCAAATAAGGGCAATCTGAAAAAAGTTTTGACGTCTGAAAAGTTTGAATGCAGTTTTGAAGAGGGGTTGCTTCTTAGCATAAATCTCGATTAACGGGATTTTTGGTCTTGTGGGGCGTCCGGCATATTGTAAAGAAGAAAAATAAATAAGGGCAATCTGAAAAAAGTTTTGACGTCTGAAAAGTTTGAATGCAGTTTTGAAGAGGGGTTGCTTCTTAGCATAAATCTCGATTTACGGGATTTTTGGTCTTGTGGGGCGTCCGGCATATTGGAAAGAAGAACAAAAAATAAGTTTTTTTTTTTTAATTTTGAGTTTGAAAATTATTTTCTCAAAAACTGTTTGCTTAAACAACTTGCTTTAAAAAGTTAATTTAAGAATAGGTTTTTGGCTTTTAAAAAAGCTATAACATGATATTTTGAATGTTGCCGTTGATTTTTAATATTTGTTTTTTTATATTTTAAGTCTTTTTTTTTTAGAAAACTGTCCCTTCTGCCTAAACGGGGGGAAATAGACCCCCCCTCCAGGTACGATTTTTGTCTTATCTTAACTCAGCCTACTCGCCTAAGCCTTTTGTTACACCTTATGCAAATCACAATGTATTATCTTCAAAAAAGTATTTAAGACTAAGCCCGTAAGGCCTAATTTTGTACTCGTTTTTCATTAATAACTTGAATTATCTACACCAGAAAAATAATTTATATACTGATTTGTAGGAAATTTAAATTAAAACAAAAAAGTCTATAACATTTTTTTTTATAAAAAAGCACAGGAAGTTGGAAAACGCAAATTATCAAAAGAACTCGTTTTTCCAAGATGGTGGACGCCCCACAAGACCAAATCCCGCAAATCGAGATTTATGCTAAAAACCAACCCTTCTTCAAAACTGCATTCAAATTTTTCAGACGTCAAAACTTTTTTCAGATTTTTCCACATTGCATGTACTAACTGTACTATCGCTGGTTTTACCAATAAATAATTGCACTGCAATTATATACTCTTTTTTAGTTGTTTCATTCAAAACAGTGTAGCCATAGAACACCTGTTCCTAATTTTGTGTATGCTTCACTGACTTTGAAGTCAAAGTACAGTCGACTCCGCTTAACTGGAACACCACAATTGCAGAACATTTGTTTCAGTTAAGCGGAGTTTTCAGTTAACCGAACTTCAGATAACTGATACTTGTTTCAAATAAGCGGAGTTTTGTCAAAACAAATTAAATATCATTTAGCCTGAAAATCAAAAACAAAATGTAGTTACCTATGATTTTTTGTATTGTGTCAAAATAGTTATGTTTCCATATGAAACAATTCAAACAGCAAAGGTACTTACATTATTTTTAATCACAATGGCGTCAGCCAAGCCATACGTTTTCTGTCTAAAATTTTTGAGGATTAGCCAAAAAAGAAACCAGTGCTTTCTTTAAGAAATAAAAACTAGATCAGAACAGAAGAGCACAAACTGTCAGAACAAGTAAGAACAGAAAAGTTCAACTTTTTGGTTGACAGTTTCTAATCAGCTGTGAAAAGTGTCAAATTGAAATTGATTTGGTATATTTATATATTTCCCGTTTTTGGAGAACATTGAACGGTCAATGTGGGGCCATTGCCATTTGCAGATTTTATATCAATTCTATAGTTTACCATTTTATTTTATTTTATATTTGAATCTAATAATTTCTTTTCCAAAACATCAACAACCAATAACCACAATTAAAACTTTTTTTGTTTCCATCTGACTGCCGAAAAAAATCAGTCAGCTGTTCTTTGACACTTGTCACTCACTTGCACCACATAAAAAGTAGGTGCAGAAAATACTGTTCTCATCTGTTCTGAAAAACTTCATGGAACACAAAAGTGACAGAAGGTAGAACACCTCAAGGTTTTTACTCATGGAACACAAAATCTTGTACTTTTCTGATCTTTTCTGTTCTTTTCTGTACTTTTCTGTTCCGAACTGATTTATTAAACAGACCTAAGGTTTTGATTTCAGATTTGACATTCCAAATTCGCGGATTGCTTGGGACTTTTAAAAGGTTGATTGATGACACTGTTCTAAACATTTCCATAAAAAATATACCTGTAAAAAATTTTGCCCGAGTTAGGGCTTTTTTTTTGTCTAATTTGACTGGAATATTAAAGCTTTATTCGCCAAATTTTAAAGTTTTGCACATATGTAGTTCTTTAAAAATAATTAAAAAGTAGATAATATGTACATTTAATACAAATATTTAATGATATTTAATTTTTAATATATATATTTTCTTTTCATTTTTCTTTTCAAATCAATTTTTAATTCAAATCCGTTTTATCCGGCATAAACCTCCCCCATTGTTGTCCATATAGCTCTGTTGTTGGCATCATTTAAATATTGTTAGTACCTTATAGATTACAATTTTGCATCAATTTCTCGTACGAATGTCCCGCACGTAACGATGGAATGCTCCTTTATCTAGGCGTAACAAAACACGACCTTTCCGCAGATTAACTTTATTTTGGTCACTCGTCAGTGCCAAGTTTTTTTTATCTACTACAGCTGATAATTTGATAGCATATTTTTGGTCTGTTCATATTAATATTTCGTTTTCGAAGTTCCATAACAGATTTTTATTAAAGATCGAACTCCTGAATACCAATTTTGAAATACCTTTTATGGTGGAGATCTGTTATGCATTATAACAGAAAATTCATAGCAGAAAAAAAGATGCGGCTGAATAGGTTTAAATATCCTATTTAAATATTTTAGAAATATTTTTTCTTTTGCAAACAAGAAAATCTTAATTTAAACTTTCCCATTGGAATGATTTAATCGAAACCAGATAATTTCAAAGTCTTTGCATGATATAGAACTGAATTACAAGAGTAAGCTCTTGTGATCCATAGTCGCGCATTTTATTTGTAAAGCAATTTAAGGTTTGATAAATCTCTAACTCTATAACTAAAAACAACTTACATAAATCCATTGGTATAGCGCAGAACAACAAGAGTCCAAAAGTTTGGCGAAAAACTTGAGATCACAGTGACAAAATATCCAACAAGCAATGTTGGCCTTATAACATTCCGTCGTCCAGTTGTGTCAGCTAAGAATCCCCACAAATGTGAACTAGAAATCATACCCAAAAAACTAACAGCACCAAGAATTCCTTTCTGTTGGTAAGATAAGTCCATATCACAATTGATCACAGGTAAAACGAAACTTATCCCCACACATTCCAGGACTACATTAGTCAAAATCATTCCCAATATAAAAATGAGGAAGTAATTGAATCTGCCGAATTCTGTAAAAAAAAAAAAAAACAAGTAAAAATATAAAAATCGAATTTTGTTCGTTTCTTTATTGCCATTTAAGATTAACTCACTTGTTTCGGCCAGAGCATCGTCAATAGATACATTTTCAGTTTTATTTTCCATAGCTTCTCGTTAACTTCCAATCCAAATCGAAACAGTAATACAACTTTGAAAATAGACCTGCAGATTCTGTTAAAGAATAAATCAGTGACTACTCTTATGAGATACTACAATCTAACAATAACCACAATCTAATTTGCCGAAAGCTTAGCCAAATATTTTTATATTATTTTTCCAACAAAAAAAGTAAATATGTATTTTTAAAGATTTTCAAACATACAAGCATAGTTCCATAAATAATAAGGTATACAAATAATGTGAAGATAATGGCGTTGAATAAATAAAAAAAATAAATCGGGTGGTACAACGGCTCATGAAGAACCAGGGCCTAGTGACTAACAACTCGCAACCATTCCTGTGTGCGCCTATCGACAGGAATGGAAGGGACCTACAATTTTATGCCGAATCTGAACGGTTTCGGCATAAAATGACAAGTAATACTCTTGGAGGATTTGTCAATTCCTCGCAAGAGGCAGTAGCCCTGAAAAAAACTTTTTAGTTTTTAGGTGGACGAGGCTGGGAAGCGAACCGAGACCTCCAGTGTGACAGTTGAACGCGCTAACCATTACGCTACGGGCTACTACAGATTATGGCGTTGGGGTATATTAAATTGCACAGGGTGCTCCAACTTTAGATTCAATCTTTGAACCTTTGTTGTACCATTCGATCCTTGCAAGTGACTTGAAATACTTGTTCGTTAGTTTCAGGGTTAAAAATCAGATAATCTTGTACTGAAAAACTGGACCTTAGAAAAATAATTTAAAACATATCGGGGAAAATTCAAAGTCATTGATTAACTTCGATTTTACTAAACTACAGTTTAAAGAAAATTGGGTGCAATGAACACATTTTCATCAATGAATTATTTCATTTATATTTTTCAAAGTTTAATATTGGTTTACGTGTCGTATGTATACTACACGAGTAGCTTTAAATATATAAACATGGTAAACTACAAAAAATGGAATTAAAGTCCGAAAATACTATTAAACCTAGGTCTAACTTAGACACACTTTAAAAATTACGGGAGCGGGTCATAATACTGTTTTTTTAATTCTGTATGACAAAATTCTTCGTGGTCAAAATACTCTTAGACCATAATTCTGTATGTCATTATACCGTAAATACAAAATTCTGAACGCCAAAATACTGTTTGAACAAATGACTTGCAAAATTCTGTTATGTAAAATTCTTCACGCCAAAACTTTGTATTGAAAAAACAGTATACAGTTTTTTTTAAAGAAATTTCCTTAAAAAACACACACTATACTCTGTTCAAAAAAAATTGTCAATGCAGGGAAGATAGAACGTTTGTATCTCTGTCTGGTCACATTGGCTTGCATATGCATATACAAGTAAGATCCCTGATAGGGTTCCGTACCTAGCATTATATATCACCTTAATTAATTATGTTCTCAGAAACTTGAAAACAGAAAGCTATTTTTTAAAAACCACTGAAAAAGCTCTTTTGTATATCTTTAAATGGGTAAGGGTAACTCACACAGCCAGAGTAGAAACGATCAGTGTTGCCATAATCTTAAATTTCATAATGCTAGAATTTTATACTGCTAGATCGTATGGGAGCTCAAAAAACATATCTATGATTAAAAAACAAACATTAAATACCTAACATATGTACAGTACATACACTCCCTGTCACTTGATTGAGGCCAATATTTTCACAACAGTTTTTTCTCGATTAATACCTGTAGGAAATATTTTTCTTGGAAATGTTTGATAATTGTGAGTAGGTAAATATATTTTGGAATAAAAAAGTATAAATTTAAAGGGGTAACTTGGAAATTCCATAGGAATTTCACAAATTATAAGAGTGGACTGCAAAAATGGGTATAAAAAAATGCGTCACTTGATTGAGGCCACTTGAAAAATCTTATAAAAAATGAACAAATCTATAAAAATGTTTACTTTTATTTTGTTTTTAAACATTAATGTATTATGTTTTTGTCAATTAATAATAAGTATGACCGCCATTTTTTGAAATTGGCTCTATAAGATGGTTTGGAATTAAATCATACCGTTTTTTGGAATAATCCAGTGAAATCTGGCTCCAGGCATCGCAGTTAGCCAAGTTAACCAAGACGCTCTTATCTCGAAACTGTCTACCAGGATCAGAAACTTTTCGAGATAGCCAGGCCCAAACGTTTTCGATGATGTTTGAGTCCGGTGAATAGGGTGGCCATGGTAAAAGTCCAACGTTTTCCAACTGAATCCAGCTACTAGCTACCCAGGAAGTATGAATAGGGGCGTTGCCTTATTGGAATGTCCAAGGTAGAGGTTCCAGAATATTCTTTAGCTTTGGAAATACCCCTTACAGCAGGCAATTGTAACTATTTCCGTTCATTGTTGTAGTTATAAATTCCAATTAAATTGTTCCATAATAGGCGATAGCTCCCCATCCCATAACACCTGATGTATGGCTGTGATGTCTTGACAAAATAAGTTCTTTTTTCATTAATCGTGAAAATAAAAGTTGTAACCATCGGGTCCGTCAAGATTATACTTATTTTCACCTGAAAAGACAACCTTTTTCCATGCGTTTCTACAGGCAACATGCTCCCTGGCGAAATTCATCCGTAGTTCCTTATGTAGCTGCCGTAGAACCGGTTTCTTTTTGATTGTCATACTCTTGATGTACCACATGTTTTAATTAGCCTTAAAACCGTCGAAATACTGGCTGATACCTCACTTTTTGACCTTATTTTAGGCTCTGATAGTGTGGAATTTGAAACTAGCCGCTGAATGAGTCGCTTTTATCGTATTGTTGTTGCTTGAGATGTGCGTCCGTTTTGTTTTTTTTTCCATAGTTTTCAGTGTCTGCTAAATAGTTGTTGACAATGGTCTTACTTCTGTTCGGTCTCCTAGCTTTTTCTCGGCCTGAGAATCCCAGTTCCTTTAAAGCATCTATTGATCCTCTTTCTGCTATTGTCAACGTGTTTCCAGAGCCCATTTTAACTTGAAATTTAAAATAAAATATTGTTTTCTATCCTTTCTTAATTATTTAAAATTTTTGTTTGATAAAAACTGGCGATGTTAACTTTTGCCAAGCAATTTTTGGAATGGCCTCAATCAAGTGACGCAACTTTTTGTATCCATTTTTTGCAGTCCATTCACATAATTTGGGAAATTTCTATGAATTTTCCGAGTTAACTCTTAAACTTTATCCTTTTTTATTTTTTATTGCAAAATGTATACACCTACTCACACGTATCAAAAAACTCCAGGAAAAATATTGCTTACAGGTATTTATCGAGAAGAAAAACTTTTATGAAAAAAGTGGCCTCAAACAAGTGACAGGGAGTGTACATAGGTTATTATCTCCTTATACAGGGTGTCCCTTAATTCGTCAAAAGTATTTAAGGGCAGGATTTTTGGGTGTATTCTAAGAAAAAAAATGTTGTACAGTAAGGGACTATCTCAAATTTCGATATCATTTATCGGGGATTCAAGAAAAGTCTTACTTTGGTGTTCCCTGACCCATGTTAACGGTAATTGCGGTAATGATAGAAACTTCGTTTAGGCCTTTGTTCTTAGAAGAAATAACAGCATTTGTAACTGCGTTTATATAAATTTGATATTTTCCTCAGTCTTATGATATTCCATTTTTCCTGCCCATGCTAATTTTTTGACTTTGGGATCAATTTTTTCCAAAAAATGCGTAATCAACATGATGTTTTAATAATTTTTTTGAATGTATGTAACAATACTAAAAATAAAAGTTAATAACAAAATTGGCGAACACCTTATAGATTTTATGATAATTTGGAAAAACAGCAGCATTTAAAAGTAAAAAAAAAGTTTTTTTTTGATTTAAGCTCAAAAGGCTATGAATAAAAAATGATATGTGTGGTTATCAATAATTTTTATTTTATGTGTGAACTAAAAAAGTTATAACAGATGCACTTTGACTTTTCTTGGTTTGAAATACATGCTACTTAAACTACCACTTAAGCTGAATTCTACAAACTATCTGGATTTGTTGCGGAATGATTTATCAGAATTATTGGAGGACAATCCATTAGTTCAACTAGCTTCTTCTTATTTCTAACTTGATGGTTCTTCAACCCACTATATGGTCGAGAGGTTAAAAATTGAATAGAGGAAGAGTACGTGGTAATAGTTGTATAGGAAAAATTTAGAACAGTTCAATGGCCTGTAAGTTCGCCTGACCGTACAATATTGGATGTTTTTGAATGGAAAGAATAAAATAAATCTTTTATTCGACCAAAATACCATTTTCAAGCTAATTAGAAGAGCGCCTGCTCGAAGCGTCCTCAGAGGTGAGGCAGTAGCTATAGGATCATTAAAATCAATTTCAGTGAAATACGAAAACTGGCTCTAGCGTGCATACAAAACAAAAGAGAACTCTTTTGATCACCTGTTATAACTGTTTTAGTTCATACAAAAAATAAAAATTATCGATAACAACATATATCATTTTGTATTCATAGCCATTAGAGCTTAAATTCTACTTTTGCCTGCCGCTGGTTTTTCAAATTATCATAAAATCTATGGGTGTTTCCTAAAACTTGCTATTGACTTTTATTTTTAGTATTGTTACATACATTCAAAAAATTATTAAAACATCATGTTTATAACGTATTTTTTGGAGAAAATTCACTCCAAAGTCAAAAAATTAGCATGGGCAGGAAAAATGGAACAGGCTAAAAACTGAATATCTTAAGACCGAGAAAAGATATCAAACTTATTTAAACGCAGTTACAAAGGTTGGTATTTCTTCTAAAAATAAAGGACTAAACAAAGTTTTTATCAGTATTACTAACGGCGCAATTACCGTTAACATGGGTCAGGGTACCTACACCAAAATAAGACTTTTCTTAAATCCCCAATAAATGTTATCAAAATTGGAGATAGGCCCGTACTGTGAAACAATTTTTTTCTTAAAATACACTCAAGAAAAGAAAGTTCATAAAAAAAAAAACGAAAACAAAACAAAATTAATTCAAAAATAACGAAACTTAAAGATTTATATGTAAATAGGTATTAGGAACTTTTACAGCAAACTATTTCTAAGTAGGAACATGTTTAAGTAGTTAAATATTTAATTTTAAGTCAGTCAGACTTTTACATTCTTATTTTTATAAAGTGATATTAGTTTTTAGAAATGAATATCTTTTCTATTTTATGATTTTAATTGAATAATGAGTTAGCCCAAAGTTCATACAAATAATCTTCTTCACCCTTAGGTTATTCATACTTCACCGAGAATCCAACTTCCTATAAAACACTTCTTGAACCTTTATAAGAAAATCAGCATTTATCTTCTTTCTTTAGCCCCTAACGTATTTGGACAATGCTGTTCAAAAATTCTTTTCCAATTTTATTACGAATTTTTGTTTTATTTATATTCGTTTGGCTGAACAGGCGCTCAACATCAGCGTTTGAAATGGGAAGTGAAAGCTGTCCAATCACAAATCGACCTTATCCACTAAACTTATTTTCCCCAGCCAGCTGCATCTTTTATTAGTAACTGTATCCAAAACGCATTTTGTGAATTTCGAACTTTTGACATCTCATAGATTTCTTAACAGTTTTAGCAGCCGAATAATTCATAAAAGATTTTTTGACAACTCAAGCTTTTGTATTGAAATTTATAACCGAATAGAAGAATAACAGAACAAAATACCTAGCTGAATAGGACTAAATAATTGACTTTCCAGATTGCACAGTAACAGATGCTTTAATTAATTCATTTCTATTAGAAAAAGTCATGCGTCTTGTGAACGCATGTGTGAATCTTTGTGATTTGACGTTATTAATGTTAAATCACAATGCTTTGACATTTTTTAAATATTTTGTCCAAATATGATATCATCAAATCAATTATTCGAAATCATTTTTGGCATTCAATAATGCAAAAAATAAAAACAAGAATCTCAGAAAAGCATTAAACATAATTTAAAAATTTCATAACGCTTTTCTCTTCTCTATAATGCTAGATCTAGCCAGCGTTACACAATGTTACAAGTGTAACAAAAGTGTTACACTTTTTTAAAATTTAATTTTATTGTTACTATGTTACTGTTTTTCCCTTTTGTTACACTTTTTGCCATAAAATATTATTCTTGACATTTTTCAGTTTTTATTTCTTAATATCGATGGTGTTGCGCAAAAAGGGCCAATCTGCATTTCATGACGAGCTTACCGTCTGACAATAAATTTCTTATGATGAGTAGTTCTGTATGTGTATCAAGGGCCAATCTGCTTTGAAAGCGTTCCACTTTTACCATTATAAACTATTTAACGTTATCAAAAACTAAATTTTGAAAAGTATTTTACTAGTACTTAAAATTTGGCACCACTGAGTACAAACTATGGTAATCATAGTAGCTTTTGAAATATTCTAAATTATGTTTTTTGCACGTTGTTTTAACATTGTGAGCATTGTGATTGCGATTTGTTTGAGTTCGGTAAAACTTGCAGTTTTTAGTGAAAAATAAATAGTTTAAACTATGGTCAGAGATCACATTTTTCGTGGACAGCCCAGCTGCTATGAAAGCATTGACCAGTGAGACTATAAGATCCAAGACAGTGGCAAAATGCCGAGGCGTACTGGAGAAAATTTGTAACTCCAACCAAGTCCAACTCTGCTGGGTTCCTGAACATAGTAATATAGAAGGGAATGATATAGCAGATGAACTGGCAAGGAAAGGGTCATTATCATTTAAAAACAGTAGTAGCCAAATATTTACGGGGCCTGAAATCCCGATCGGCGTCATTAAAAGGAAAATTGACCAAGTAACGAAAGAGCAAATCAATAACTCCTGGATTTCCAGGAACGACTGCGTTATCTCTTGAAGTTTATGACCTAGAATTAGGGAAAAAGTATTAAACACGCCTTGCGGTAGCAGTATTTTGTTTTTTTTATGCACGCAAATAGGCAGTGTACAATTTAACTTTTTATGAGACTGAGCAAAATGAATTTTGTTTAATGTGGGGTGAAAAAGATGGGAAAAGAGGATGCAATGAAGTCTGTTCGGCCATAGAGTTATATGTGTTGAAATTGGATGCAAGAAAAATCAAAGAAGTAGCTTACTGTGATAATTGTGCCTACGAGAAAAAAATTAAGAAATGTTGTCACTGCTCGTCAATTTTTCAAAAAAATCTGCCTGGAAAAATAACGTTAAATGGTTTACTCGCTGGACATTCTATGATGATAGTGGGCTCAATCCACGGTGTTAGTGAACGTTCAGTAAAAAAAAACCGTATACGTGCCTAGCGAATGGGGCACGATTGTTTACAAATGCCAGGATTCACGCCTCTCAATACAATGTAATTATGCTACATTCAAATGATTCTAAGGACTGGAAGAGTTTTGCAGAATAGAAAATTTCTTTTGTTACATCAACAAGAGATGAAATAAAAATAGGTAAAATTCAGAAAGCAGGGTTTAAATTTGTTTGAGTGTTTCAGAATGTTTCAGTATTTTTAACTCTACTAATGAGCCTACTGAAAGCAAATGTTGCTTCGAGATTAAAAGAAGATTGCGGACTGGACAATTAGAAGATCCACTTCAGCTTTACTTCTCTGATCAGCCAATTGCAGTGGCAAACTACCGAGATCTTGTCGGTCTCTGTTTGAAAGCGGCAATTCCTTCTCATCTCCACTTCATACTGAATTGAAATTAATTTTTGTTTTAAAGTGCAATATAAATGTAACAAATGTAAGTTTATACTCGTATATTGTTTGTGTAAAAATTTGTAAACAATTTGTGTAGTCTTTATATTTATCAATGCAAATATAGAAACTCATTGTTTTCACCTGATGATATCCATAGTCATGGACGAAACATTGTGATATCAAAATAAATACATTTGTTTCATTTGACCTAAAGCCCATCAAAATAAACAAAACTTATCAACATAAAAGGTCATAACAATATAACAAAGTATTTCTTCTCATCTGCATCATGAGTTTATTGATTTGCCTCATCGATCTACAGTAAATGATTCATTTGCCGAGCCTGACGAAGACGAATTGAGTGCCGAGGAGGAATTTGAAACATACCTAATCAACATATCTTTAATTCATTATCAATATCATTTTATAAAAAGTTAAAAAATAAAATGTATTATTTATTTTAATAATAAATGCTATTGTTACTTGGCAATATTTCTTTGAATAAATAATTCGCTTTTTGTTTTCCTATCTATTTTGATTTATAGAGTAGCCGATTGGCCCTGTTCTGGTGGTTTAGCTATTAAAGTATTGAAGCAAAAAGGGCCAATCTGTCAAATTGGCCTTTTTTAGTTTCTGTTGACAGAAACTGATCTTATACAAAAAGGGCCAAACTACACTATGCTATTGATTTTATTATTTAATGCTGACAAATCGCTTTTTAAATTATTTAATTTAATTTTCCTATTGCACAGGATATATTTATCAATCAGGTGAACTAAAATCGGTGCCTTAAACAACTAAATTAGCACAATAAGAAATGAATAAATCTTAGAAACCCTTTTTGCCAACACCATCGACATAATTTGTAGCAATTTTCTTATGTGATAGAAAATACGTTTGTATCCAGTGTTAAAGTGAGTTTGAACTACGCTTTTACATATTTATATACCAACTTGTTTGGAGTTGATATTGGCCTGTTACCCATATCTTTAAACTCTAACTCGATCATCTCATTTTGGCTTTAGTTAGACAGTATGGCTGGTATGCAAAAAACCTTATCATAGTCCCAAATCTGAGTTTTGTGTCACCTGCGTATGAAAAATCCGACAAAAATAAAATTTCACACTGAGATAAACTTGTTGCATACTAGCCTGTGTGTCTTTTTCTAAATTTTGAAAGAAAATAGTGCTTTTTTTAATTGAATGAAATATCACTTTAGTTGAGGTTAAGAAAACCAATTCTGCTGCCAAATTTTAAAAACTCCAAGAAAACCATGAAAAATATTTGTTTACATACAACTTTTGTAATTTGTTACAATTTTTCTGCTTTTGTTACGTTTTTTCTAAAAATTTGCGGCAACGCCCCGGCTGGAAAAATCCCAATTTTTTGTCTAGTTTGGGGAAGGCCCTACAAACTTGTCAGATACTTAACAAGCCCTTTCTGGATTTGAGTACCAAAAATTTAGACGAGGAAAACTTTTCAAACACTCGTGAGGCAATCTCTAGTAAAAAGTATTTAAACACGGATCCCATCAGGAATGTCTCTTGTACACCAAAAACACACATTTTATAAGCACCGTACAATTTCATCATCATACGACACTTTTGTCTCTCTTTCCTTTGTCTTCTTTTTCGTATCATACTTTACTTTGGGTGTGAGACATCTGTATAGAATTGTTCAATGAGGAAAAACCTGTTCTAAGTTGTTCTACCTAGAAAGCAAGAACATACATTCCGGTTCTATTCTCTGTAAGTATTTGTTATGCAATATGAGTGAAACTTAGCTCGGGAGCTGGCGACACTAAAAAGTGTAAGATTTGCGTGTGCATGATTTTAAGTTTTTGAGTTATTTAGGTGCGGGCACAAACAAGAAACCGACTGCTGCAGGCTCACCCGTGGTGGGTTGATTTACTGTGAATTTTTGAAGTTGCAAAAAAAACGGAAAATTTGTCTAAGATGCATACTCGGGAAACCTAACCAAAACGTTAGTTGACATCCCCCTGATGACAAAAAACCACTGCTTACACCTGTACAGTGGGGGGAGTACTGTTGCAAAGGGCCCAAAGTTGCAAGAAACACAAAAAATTTTGTCTAAGATTCGTAGTCAAGAAACCATTTGCATATGTTAGTTAAACATTTAAGTCGATGGAAAAACTTGTGCTTACACCTGGGGGTGGGGGAAAGTACCGCTTACAATTAAGGGAAGTTGGCCCCCCTTTTAACCTAATTATTTTTGTTTGGATTTAAAACATCGCGAAAAGCAAAATGTTGCAATTGAATTTTATAGATAGTTAGACAAAGATTACGGGAAAAATAGCGTGGTCTTTGAAAAGTCATCTTTTATCCTTAAAAAGGGGCAAAAGGAGGGAAACACTCTTTTAAAAGTATTAAACACTGCAAGCACATTAATAAATCTTAAAAAAAGCAATTATAGATTTCATACAAACCTACATCCTATCATAAAATTATAGAAAAAAAGGGGGTTCCCGGGGGTAAGAGAACCCTTTTTACGCATCTCAAAAACGAAATGTATTTTTTCTTCTGAGGTTTGTTTTTTTACAAATACATACATTTATAATCAGGTATACATATATAAAAATTAGGGAGGGGACATGGGGGGGAATACTTTTTCGAATTTTTTTCATATTTTATAACGAAATGCATTTTTAGTATTATTTTTCCTGGTATACGTTCCTGTCAGTTTGTATCTTGTTTCTATTCACAGTACACAAATCTAAGGTATTATCAGTCGGGAAAATACATTTTTTTATTTTTAATAATGGTTTCTTCCACAAATAGGCAAACTTTCCCAAATGCTGCACTTATTTTGTCTCGTAACTACTTCCAATCAGACGAATCGTTCTGTGCAGTTTTATTTGCTCTGAATCTGGTTTGCAATTCAGTACTGCAAAATTTGTGATAAAAAAGGCAGTGTCCTTGCGATATCTGATTGTCAATTTCCACCATTAAATTCAGGTCCCTTAACTCCACAGTCTTGGCTTTTATTTTTTTAATTGCTTCTTCCTTTGTTTGCACACTCATATAAATTTTGCTCGCGGCCTTTACTTTTTTTCCGATCTGATTTACACAAAATGCATTTTCTGAGATCGATTTTCGCGTCCTCAGCTGTTCACAAATGTTTTTTGATGCGTTGACCTCCTCAGAAACGTCACCGTAAATAACTTCTGATAACTTTTCATTTCTCAAATTCGAAATTCTTGTTATTGCACGATTTTGTGAAAATAGATATCTATGTAATTTTAATTTCGTAATTATTTACACATACTTTGTGACCACAGATGTGAAAGTCCCGATACATTAGGTTGGGTTGGTACTTTCACTTAAAATTGGTTGTCTGGGCCCTGCCAAGACATTTATCTAAACGTTCTAGAGTGAATAAAATAGTTGTATCTTTTATTTCCACAAAAACCACAAACTGGTCGAGAATTAGCCATCGCACAAACTGTTTACAACTGTCTTTATTCCAAGAGAAAAAGAATCGTGCTGAAAAGTAAAATACTTCGTGGTATTTCGTTAACTTCTTCAACGCATTTAAGAGGGGAAACAAAATTCGAAAAAGTATTCCCTCCCCCATTTTATATTTGTATACATTATTATATATGTATGTATTTGTGAAAAAAGTAAACCTATGAAGAAAAAAGCCATCAAAATACATTTGGTTTTTGAGATGCGAAAAAAGGACAATTTTAGCCCCGCTAGCCCCCTTTTTTTCTATAATTTTATTATTAGATCTAGGTGTGTATGAAATCTGTAATTGCTTTATCAGATTTATCAATATGCTTGCAGTTTTTGACATATAAAAAAAAATACTTTTAAAAGAGTGTGTTCCCCCCTTTTGCCCCTTTTTAAGGGTCAAAGATGACTTTTCAAAGAGCACGCTATTTTTCCCGTAATCTTTGTCTTACTATCTATGAAATTCAATTGCAATATTTTGTTTTCCGCGAGGTTTTAAGTCCAAACAAAAATAATTAGGTTACAAGAGGTGCCAACTTCCCTTAATTGTAAGCGGTACTTTCCCACACCCCCCAGGTGTAAGCACAAGTTTTTCCATCGACTTGTTTAATTTAACATATTGTTTAATTAACATATGCAAATGGTTTCATGACTACGCATCTTAGACAAATTTTTTGTGTTTCTTGTAACTTTAGGCCCTTGGTAGCAGTACCCCCCCCACTGTACAGGTGTCAACTAACGTTTTGGTTAGGTTTCCCGAGTACGCATCTTAGACAAATTTTCGGTTTTTTTGCAACTTCAAAAATGTATAGTAAATCAACCCACCACTGTTGAGGTGTAAGCAGTCGATTTTCGTCATCAGCTATGTAAGGACTGCAAGAAAAAAAATATTTTATGAATACGCATCTTAGACATTAAAAAGTGCCACCAGCTCCCGTACTATTACTTTCGACATTGAATTTTTGTATAGCGAGTTAGCCCAGTGGGTAGCGCATTCGACTGACAATCAGAAGGGGATCAAGTCCCACATAAGCCAGCTTTTTTCTTTTATTTTTGTTTTATGTTTGTTTGGGCATGCAATGAGGACGGCCATGGTGAAGTGTACGATATTTTGCAGGGCATTACAACAACAATTCCTGTACGTTGTTCAGTGGGTTAGAATCTTTTTTATTGTCAGTTTTCTCAAATCAGTGTCGTGAGAGTATCACAAGCGCCACTGTTTAAAAAAAAGCTCGCCCATAAGCCCTGTACTGACAATTTTTGTTGAACAGAGTATAGTTTTTTGTGTTGTGTTTATTGACAATTACCAAATTACTCAAATTATTTATTTCTCAAATCAACTTACAAGTAAGATAACAGTGGTCTTTTTAGGTTTGTAAGGCTTAAACAAATTCAAAAGTTTTCGAGTTTAATATTTAAAGCAGGTAAACTAAACATCATCCCCCTTATTTATAAAGAAAAAATAATTATTTATGGAATAAGAATTTCGTGGACTCAAATAAAAGGCAATTGCTTACTGCTCCATTTAACACTCTTATTCCATGGTGTAGTTTTCCTCAACACGGAAGCTTAAATAACTATTTTTTCTTTATAAATAAGGGGGCATATATTTACAAATACAAAAAAGAAGAAAAAAAAAGCTAAACAAAAGGATTAAGAATAACTAATTCGTTTCATGGAACAAATGTGAAAAAGAGTGTTTTTAAAGCAATTTATATTTCCAATTTTTCTAAGGCTAATATGCAAAGAGTTCCAAGGTAGAACTGGCGCTTGGATGCTAGACAGGTAAATCTTGGTTGGATAGCATTTGAGACCTTCCAGATTGCAACAAGTTAAGACACTAAAATAAATAACCTGGTTGATGGGTATACAGAGTGATTTGCATAAGGTGTCCTAAAAGGCTAGGGCGTGCAGGTTGGACTTAGACAAGAAAAAAATTGTAAAGGAGGGGGGTCTTTTTCCCCCCGTTTAGGCAGGAAGGGCAATTTAAAAAAAAAATCACTTAGAACAGAAAAAAATATTAAAAAATAACGGTAATACTCACAGAGCCATGCTATAGCATAGCAAAAATCTATTCTTTAATATTATTTTTAAATTAAGTTGTTCGAGTGAATAGTTTTTGAAAAATTAATTTTCAAACTCAAAATTTTGAAAAAAAAAAAATTCAAGCTAATTTTTTTCAAAATTTTATGTAATTAAGCATAATTTTTGTTATCAAAACTTGATGCTATTGTAAATTTTTAGTCATGGTTCTAGGACTTTGACTTTTCAAGATATTAAAAAATAAAGAAACCAGCATCTTAGTAAAAAGAAGAAAAAACGAGGTTGATGATAATCAACTGGTTGCTGAAATGGTAATTTAGCCGGAATCTTCTTAGTTTCATGAAAAAGTTGCATCAGTTATTTGTTCATATCTTAAAAAGTTAAAGTCCTAGATCCATACGGTTTCCAGTGTTTGACTAAAAATTGACAAAGGCATTAAGTTTTGATAACAAAAATTATGCTTAATTACATAAAATTTTGAAAAAATTAGCTTGAAATTATTTTAATTTCAAAATTTTTAATTTCAAAATTAATTTTTCAAAAACTATTCACTCGAAGAACTTAATTTTAAAATAATATTAAAGAATAGACTTTTGGCTTTTCAAAATGCTATGGCATGATTCTGTAAGTATAACCGTTATTTTTCAATATTTTTTTTCTGTTTTAAGTGATTTTTTTTTTTGAAAATTGCCCCTCCCATCTAAAGGGGGAGAAATAGACCCCCCTCCCATACGATTTTTTTCTTGTCTAGGTCCAACCTACAAGCCCTAGCCATTTGTGACACATTATGCAAATCACCCTGTATATTATATCACTCAAAAAATACAACGCTCGATATTTCAAAAGGCTTTCGAAAGAAAGACCGAATAGTTGTCTAGAATATGTTGATATATTAACGTTTTCTCAAATCGTAGACACAACGGGCAATATTATTGAAAACTACGGTTAATTTCTTACGGCTTTGGAAGTCGGGGTTCATAAGAATTTCACACCCGTAAAGTAGGATTGGCCGAAGAAGTGTCTTAGCTATAAGAAATTTTCTTTCAATTGAAATAAACTGCTGAGTTGCCCAAAGAGTACGTAGTCCGCCATAAACCTTGCCAATAGTACTATTTATATGAGTGTTCCATGAGAGTGTACTTTTAAAGATTATGCCAAGGTTTTTGGCGGAAGCAACCCACTCTATTAGGCTTTGTGCGAGCAGCACAGGAGGTAATGTTGAAACATCGAGTGTCTTTCGATAAATAGCCAGAGCTTTTGACTTATCCGGGTTTAAACGTAATTTATTTTGAACCTGGAACCCTGGGGTTCCGCCAAAGAGTTTTCAGGGTTCCGCGACTTTCTCGAAGCGCAAACATTAAAAACAAATACTTTTTTTAGTACCGTGAAACCGGGTGACTTTGGCGTATTTAAAAAAAATGAATAACTATTGGAGATTTTTTACAGAGTAGAGATTTTTTTGCACAAGTTTCGTTAATTTTAGACAAATCAATTAGCTAGTTTAATTTTTGAAAATAAAAAAACTGGATGCCCAAGGTCATTCTGCAGTTTCGGGTGACTTTGGCCGCGTTAACGTATTCCTTATTATCTCATTGCTTATCAATCAATGATCCCTTACTAATTGATTACAGAGACATTTTCTTATACTGAGGATTTTTTAGTCTTTCATTGTTAATTTTTGTTTGCTGTTTAAATACATGGATTGTTAATTTCACTGGAAAAACAATACGAGAATCAATCTTTCTCTGCTCTTTTACAGCCTTATTAGGAGATTGTACTTATAAGCTTTGTACGGTTTGTATGACAGGTTTTCTTATAATTTTGATGCATTTTTTTCATAATTTGTGGTGGCCAAAGTCACTCAAAATGTATTTCTTATAAAAAGCAACTACCTATAATTTTTTGTTTTATTGCTACATTAGTATAGCGAATTCGATTTGCATAATGTTCCACATAACTGCGTACAAATTATTTTGCTGTAGTATTTCCGCAACATATTGAAACCTCTCAACATTTATTGGTAGTTTTTTAAGTTTTTTTAATACAAATTATTTAGTTTATAACTTTTTTCTTAATTTATCTCAATGAGGCTATTACAGTCATTTTTAATTTATTTAATCATATATTTTTGAAAGAAAGCTGAAAATATTCTTTCTATTCAAAAAAAATATAAAAAATGCGCGTTCATTGACCAAATTCACCCACCAACCAGGCCAATTTTTACCCAGCTCAAGTTATGTAATCATAGGAATGTTTAACGATTACATTTTCTTTTTATCGAAGTGTGAGCTTCTCATAATTAAAAAAAAAAACAAACAAAAATGATACAACAACACTCAATTTCATAAGAAAATTACGAGCCACACTCATATAAAATATAAACAAAAAATTGATTTTGAAATCAATTGTGTTGTTTTTAATCTTTTGCTATCTTTAAGAGTCAGGGTTCCGAAATATATTTTGACCTTGTTAAGGGTTCCAAAGCTTAAAAAGTTTGGGAACCGCTACATTAATGTACAGAGAGAATAACGTAGGGCCGAGTATAGAACCTTGTGGGACTCCATTTTTTATTGATAATAGCTGTGATCGTTTTTGTTCAGCTGTTACACATTGCTGCCTTCCATTTAAGTAGGAATAAATTAGTTTGGTCGCACTTGTTGAAAATTTAAACTCAGTTCTTAGCTTCATACACAAAATCGAATGATCGACTGTGTCAAAAGCTTTTAAAAAATCGAGGAGCGTTAATACAATAAGAGCTGTCTTGCAACAATCAAGTCATAACTTTTTGCAAATATAACTGTGTAAGTTATAAAGTAAATAAATCGTAAGAAAAAATAAACACTTTTCTTGAAGATACAACATTTTACAAATATATATCAAAATCAATATAAATTTAAATTTTTTAATATTGGTTTTAGATATGCAACTTGGTTCAATTCAGAATGTTTTTTAATAACCTGTGCAATTTTTTTGTTTTTAATAATAGTTTTTTCTTTTGAATGTGTTTCCCGTTCTTGACTCTCTCTATTTGGGCTTTTGCACATAGTAGTTCACTTTTTAAGTCACTTATTAAATTGTAAAAAAACCGGCTCTCCTTCGTCCTATCAGTTTTTTTAGCCGGCGCGCGATGCCAGGCTTCAACACTGTTTTGGGTCCTAGGAAACACTGCCGTTTTCGTTTTTGCAGTGTCAAAAATGAACCAAAACTCAGAATTGTGACTGCCATTAATGTAGTTTTTTTTAAAATAAAGTCAACAAAAAACAAAGTAAATAATGTCGTTTTCGATTGGATTTTGGGACAGTACTTCTCCATATTGATTCCAATCGAACTATTTTCTGTTGTACGGGCCCTATTTTGAGAAATATTATATGTGTGAGAGCAAATTGTCTGCTATTTATGCGAATTTGGCTCGTTCGGTCTAGTTAAACTAATTTGACAAGTAATCCGAGGAAATATTTTATATGTACATACATATGTGTGTTCCCAGTCTACTCCTTTATTAAATCCAGAACAGAAATATACTCCGAAAACATTATTCGGACAGCCAATCGAAGTGTTTTGGAGTAACAGGAGTCAAAAAGGAGTAACTCCGAACATCCAATAGAAAACGACATAAGTGTAGAATTGTTTGTTCTCTGTCATTTTCCCTTAGCTCTTAGACTAAGAGCCCACAGCAATTTTTGGGTGTGAACGATAGCAAAAATTCTTTTTGTTTTAAGATAAGTCCATACTATTCATATGGAAAAATGAAAGTCTGGCATGTCGGGGTTTGGGCCTTTGTATGCAATACTGCATTTTAAGTGCAGTGCATTGAAAATGCAGTGTAGGATCGTCAAATTTATATTTAATAAAAGAGCTGAGTTGCATATGAATAGTATGGACCTATCTTAAAACAAAAGAAATGTTTGCTATCGTTCACACCCAAAAATTGCTTTGGGATCTCGGTCGATCTTAATGAGGTACCTAAATTAATCAACAATTAAAGCTTGTTTCTTTATAAAGTTCGATCTATTATATTCTCAGGTGGTGATCAGAAAACTATGACGTCATTATAAAACCTCTAATAAATAATCTTTTTTTCAAAGTTCTGTAAAAATGTTGTAAAAGAAAAATCGTGCGCGCGCACATTTAGCATTTACATTATCAAAATGATATTTCTTTTACAGCATTTTTACAGAATTTTGATGTCGGGAATTTTGAAATACAGTATTGTAGTATTTTACTTAGTGTTCGCAAATAAAACTTATTTCCTTTATTCAAACTGAAACAACAATTACTTCCCAAAATAAAACGCTTTTATTTCAAATCTTTTATTTCTACTACTTTTATTATAATCAAGCACAAGTATGCAACTCTTTATTCACACTGACATTTATTCAATCACATTCAAAATCGAACTGCCGCTTTCGGACTTGTGCCCCTGTATTTATATCCGAAAATAAAGGGTTCTAGAATTTTCTAGGGTCTGCTAGATGGTGCTTTCCAAAAAGGTTTCGTCAATTATTCCAGTACAAACACCAACCGTGATGGATTTAATTATTGATTTCACTCAAAGATGCCGCGGAAAGTTGTACTAATGTGTGGTTGTTTACATAACTGAGCATATTCACCACAGTATTTTGTCCAACCAGAATTTTGCTATATCTACAGGATTTTGACATACAGTATTTTGCTCATACAGCATTTTGCACTTACAGAATTTTGACATACAGTATTTTGGCATACAGTATTTTGAATATAGTATTTTGCCACATACAGTATTTCGACCCCAACCCAAATATTACTATGAATATGTCCCATTCAAAGAAGGAATTACAGGCGCCAAGTCAATAGCTCCATTTTGAGTCAATTTTTAAATAAATATTAATTTTTTTTATTTTATTTATCTACATAATGGCAGCGTCATCATAATTGTTTTTATTCTTCTTCGGTGCTATACCACTTGGTAGAAGTAATGAAAGAAAAGCACACACTATTAGCGGAATACTGGCTGATAGCAATGAAATTTTACAATTGTTCTGAATTAATGCACCAACAACATTCGTTCCAGTTACGCTTCCTATTCTCCCTAGCATGAGAGAAATACAAACAGCCATCGCTCTGAAATTAAAACAAAGAATTAAAGTGTAGTACAGACATACAAATACACATACATACATTTGCATTAAGTTAACAAAAATCTTAATGTTTTATAAAATAAAATACCCTCTACTTTCAATTAAAATTAAAATTAAAATTAAAATTAAAATTAAAATTAAAATTAAAATTAAAATTAAAATTAAAATTAAAATTAAAATTAAAATTAAAATTAAAATTAAAATTAAAATTAAAATTAAAATTAAAATTAAAATTAAAATTAAAATTAAAATTAAAATTAAAATTAAAATTAAAATTAAAATTAAAATTAAAATTAAAATTAAAATTAAAATTAAAATTAAAATTAAAATTAAAATTAAAATTAAAATTAAAATTAAAATTAAAATTAAAATTAAAATTAAAATTAAAATTAAAATTAAAATTAAAATTAAAATTAAAATTAAAATTAAAATTAAAATTAAAATTAAAATTAAAATTAAAATTAAAATTAAAATTAAAATTAAAATTAAAATTAAAATTAAAATTAAAATTAAAATTAAAATTAAAATTAAAATTAAAATTAAAATTAAAATTAAAATTAAAATTAAAATTAAAATTAAAATTAAAATTAAAATTAAAATTAAAATTAAAATTAAAATTAAAATTAAAATTAAAATTAAAATTAAAATTAAAATTAAAATTAAAATTAAAATTAAAATTAAAATTAAAATTAAAATTAAAATTAAAATTAAAATTAAAATTAAAATTAAAATTAAAATTAAAATTAAAATTAAAATTAAAATTAAAATTAAAATTAAAATTAAAATTAAAATTAAAATTAAAATTAAAATTAAAATTAAAATTAAAATTAAAATTAAAATTAAAATTAAAATTAAAATTAAAATTAAAATTAAAATTAAAATTAAAATTAAAATTAAAATTAAAATTAAAATTAAAATTAAAATTAAAATTAAAATTAAAATTAAAATTAAAATTAAAATTAAAATTAAAATTAAAATTAAAATTAAAATTAAAATTAAAATTAAAATTAAAATTAAAATTAAAATTAAAATTAAAATTAAAATTAAAATTAAAATTAAAATTAAAATTAAAATTAAAATTAAAATTAAAATTAAAATTAAAATTAAAATTAAAATTAAAATTAAAATTAAAATTAAAATTAAAATTAAAATTAAAATTAAAATTAAAATTAAAATTAAAATTAAAATTAAAATTAAAATTAAAATTAAAATTAAAATTAAAATTAAAATTAAAATTAAAATTAAAATTAAAATTAAAATTAAAATTAAAATTAAAATTAAAATTAAAATTAAAATTAAAATTAAAATTAAAATTAAAATTAAATGATAGGTAAAAATAATAATAAAATAAAAATATCTACATACGTTTATCAGAAAAGCAAGATAATAACAAGAAAAACGTAATTTTATCTAGTTTTCACCCTACTAAGAACTGGGTGACCAGTTCCTGGGTAACCAATTCCTGTGTAACCAGGTCTAAATGTATATTTTGTTTTTTGTGAAATGCTTAACATTCCACTTAAAAAAATATGAAGCTCACCTGAGATTAGTAGGAAATATGTCCACAGCAATTATATTAACTATCACACTTGCCAATCCACATGAAAGGAAGATAATGTGAAAGTACACAGCCACTATTGGTATCGTAGTCACTACACTCAATACTCCACATGTACCACAAGCCAACAAAATAAGGACTAAAAGTATAAAGAATTTAAATAATTCTAAAAATCAAATTTCTCACAATATTTAGGTAATAAACTTACAAAGAGTTGCTGATCTTCCCACTCTTCCTATAAAATAACCCATGCCCAAAAATAAACTTATATATATAAATTCAAGGGCTAAGGTATGCTTATAAGTTGACAATTCCAAAACTGCATCGCAACTGCTTTTCTAAAACCAAATAAATATTTGATATGGTATAAATAATATCAATCTATTTATGTTAGAATTTAATCTTACATTTTCAGAAGCATTGTTTGTTGTGTTACTAATGTTGGTCTCTTCCATGGAATATACTATATCACAAATGTCTAGCCTCGCAGTTGGATTTTCTGAACTGAACTGCATGACCTTATTGAGAATAAAAGGAAACCAAATGTAGACACCATGGGCTGTATAATAACACCAAAATTGAATAAAACATGCCAACACGGTCTTCCGACAGTGTTCTCGTACAAAAAGTGGAACTGTTTGTTTCAACATAGAATTTAAAATTGCCGAAACACTCTTCGAATTCTTCACATTGAATCTTTGAATTTCTTCATTATCAGGCCTAATTGAATTGATCTATAGAAAAAAAGATAAATTAGCACAGCAGCCGTATATGTTAAAAAAAAAGTACTTACTTTAAAACTATCACGACTTTTCCCCGTATTGATTGAATATATTTTTCGTAATACTTGCATTGCATATTCTTCTTTGCCAACGGATAGAAGATATTTTGGACTCTCAGGTATGAAAAATAGACTTAATCCACAAATTAAACCAATTGTTCCAATTAAAAGAATATACATCCTCCATGGTTTATAAGTTATACCTAAAATTGGAATTTCAAATGACCAATGTTGGTTTATAACAGCCCAAGCAAATATCGGAAAGAAAGCAGCTGAGGCTGCTGTTATAAATCCTGCAGACATAATAGCACGGTTTCTCAGCTTGTTGCAGTGAAATTCACCAAGATAGGCAAAAATTGTTGCAGACCCACCAGATATCCTAAAGAAAGTAGAAAGTGTTCAGATTATATTATCTTTGTATATACACATATATAGTTATATACTATCACACAAAAAATATGAATATTATAAAAGAAGCCAAGTGCTTCTATATGCAAAAATCATTGCGTAACAAGTCAGCCGTAAAAAGAAGTAAGCTCTAAAAGTACGCCTAGTTCTAAGTTTATTAATGTTTAATATCAAATATATTCAGTAGAGTAATATCAAAGAATATCAAAATTATTTAATGATCACTCACCTAAATTTGGTAGGTTCACTAGTCAAGTTTTCATTTCAAAATTTTGCAATTAGGTTATAAAAGAAAACTTGCAAAGTAAACCTACCAAATTAAGGTCAATGATCATTAAATAATTTTCTGACAGATACGGTTTTTGAGATTTTAGCGGTCTTATACCTCCGGAACGGTTTATGCAAATTTGGCGAGGGGACTGTGAATGATAAGCTTAGCAGATGCTGCGAATTTGAAGTTTCCGACTTTATTGGTACTTGGCTCTATACATAAAACAAATTTGAAATACATACATATTCACGACTGGATCACATGATTTTATTATGGGAGCGGGTCATAATACTGTTTTTCAAAATTCTGTATGACAAAATTCTGTGTGCTCAAAATACTGTAAGACCATAATTCTGTATGTCATTATACAGTAAATACAAAATTCTGTATGTCAAAATACTGTATGAACAAACTTCTGACTTGCAAAATTCTGTTTTGTAAAATGCTGTACGGCAAAGTATTGTACTTTCAATGCTGTTTTTTTTTACTTAAAAAAAAAATAAAACACATAATATAACACTATTTCCTGTTCTCAGCTTCAAAGACTTTGGTGTTCACTTTAGTTCTAATCTAGAATTCACAGAGCATATTAATTATATTGTAAAAAAAGCAAGTTCCATGCTTGGTTTTATAAAACGGTGGACTAAAGAATTTAAAGATCCGTATGTCACCCTCTCCTTATACAATTGCTATGTACGACCCCATCTTGAGTATGCCTCACAAGTTTGGTCTCCTTTTTACGTTATTCATAAACACCGTATTGAAGCAATACAGCATAAGTTCATTAGATTTGCTTTAAAAGGGTTACCATGGACTGATCGGGTATAAAAAAAGCGTAGAACGAGTTTATCAACTCACCTTTGTCAAGCACTGTGACACCGTTTTTCTCAGAGGACATTTTGGAGGAGCTTTTCTTAACCTTGTTCCTGTGTACATAAACTGCAACCATTGGAAAAGCGACTTTGAAAAACTTATTACATTTTTTGATGAAACAGATCAGAATAATTTCATATTAGTAGGCGATTTGAACGTAAGAACTGGCACGAAAGGAAGTGTAGATGTCCAGCTTTGGAATAAAAATCTAGTTCCTACAACCAGAACCTCAAAGGATAATTGTTGTGACCGAAACTCGAATGCGTTCACTGAGTTCTAAGAAGAGATTGGAGCGTTTATTTTGAACGGAAGGGGATATGGAGACAGAACTGGTGAATTTACATTTGTGAGCAGCAGAGGATCTTCTGTCATCGACTACTGTTGACCATCATATAGTTCTATTGATGCAATAAAAGACTTTAGGATCGGTTGTGAAACTTTCTCTGATCACATGCCCCTCATAGTAAGTCTAACATGCACAAGAAGTTACAACGATCAACGATTTTATAAAACCTCTACCAAGACTTAAATGGCGCGATGACAGGAAAACAACATACGCATGCAGTCTTGAAGGATACATACCACAAACAATTTCTAGGACCAAAGTAGGCGAAGATCTTTGTTTTGCAATTAAAGAATGTGTATACAGCGCTAATGGGGAAACTAATCGACCTAGTCCGAATTTCGTACCAAAGAAACCATGGTTCGATACAGCTTGTTTTTACGCTAGGAGAAATGTATTGAAAAACCTTAAAATGTACAGAAAACACAATATCGACGTTTACAGAAGAAGCTACCCAGAGTCGAACAAAAAAACCAAAGCCCTATGCATGCTGAAGCAACGAAATTATTATTTAAATATCGCAAGCCAACTAGCGTCAGTCAAGGCAACAAGCGATTGGTGGAAAATCGCTAAGACAATGCGCGGAAACACTAAGAATCATAAGTCAGATATATCATCAGTTTAGGACACATTTCCAAAACCTACTCAATCCAACATCGGCTGCAGAAATATTATACGAGAATACCTTAAATCCAGACATCCATATACCTTTACTTGATAAAGACATTAAAATGGATGAAGTTCAATCAGCTATCGCATCAGTAAATAACAACAAAGCCCCCGGCATCGATGGTATTCCTTTCGAGTTCTATAAAAAATGCGCCGCCTAACCTAATCAAAGAAATCCACAGACTATTTTGCGATGTCTTTAGTGCAGGAGCAATTCCCGACTCTTTCAAAAAATCTATAATATTTCCTCTTTTCAAGAAAGGGAACCCCAGCAATGTAGCCAACTACCGCGGTCTGTCTTTTATGGACACTATATACAAGCTGTTCACAACTGTTCTTTTGAACCGCCTTAATCGATGGGTCGAAGAAAACCAAATTTTGACGGAATTCCAAGCTGCATACAGACAAAACTACTCAACTGTGGAACAAATTTTCAATCTCTCTTGCCTTATAAAGCTACAACTCAACAAAAGAAAGAAAATTTATGCGTTTTTCATAGATTTGAAAGCTGTGTTTGACAACATAAACAAAGGCGCTTTGTTTCACAAGTTAACACTATTGGGAATATCCACAAAAATGCTTGCAATCCTTAAGGCTCTCTATCACAACAACATTGCAACAGTATGAAATAGATCATACATCAGTGACTTCTTTCCTATCAATCGAGGTGTTAAACAGGGATGCGTTCTCAGTGCTCTGCTATTTATCCTGTTTTTGAATGACCTCGACTCTGATCTACCAGGAGGAGTAACTGTTGAAACATATCAGTAAAAGTTTTACTTTATGCAGACGATATTGTGCTACTATCCGACAATCCCGCTTCCTTGCAAGCAATGATAAATAGCTTCGCAAATTATTGTACAAAATGGAATCTGCTTGTGAACTTGGGAAAATCAGAAATAGTAATTTTTCGAAACGGCAGCTGAGGAAAAATGGACTTTTAACAGCGATGAAATCAAAATATCAAACAAGTATAAGTACCTAGGAGTTACTCTGACTTACAATATATCGTGGACAGAGCATCTTACGAAGAGACTTGCAATGTCAAAAAATTCAATAAATGCTACCTGGTCAAACTTCATCAGAAACAAAAAAAAAAAAACAATCAGCTTAGTATAAGATATATGAAGCTGCTTCAAAATCAGTTATGAACTACTGTGCTCAAGTTTGGGGATATTCCGAGTATAACGAAGTAGAAAAATTGCAACGGTTTTTCCTTAAAAGATGTTTCTCCTTACCTAGTAACACGCCAAACTACGTACTCAATCTAGAAACAGGACTTCCAAAAGCCTTCCTTTCAACACTTGAACTCCATTTCAAATACATCCAAAGAGTAAGCACCCTTCCCTTAAACAGATTGCCGAGACAACTTTCAGATGTCATTGTGAGAAAGCAAATTTACTGGGCTAATGAATGGTCAGAACTCTTCAATGAAGTCAACATCGAGTTTAACTGGTCTACAAAGTCTCAGTGGAAAGCATTGCATAAAGAAACTTGCGCAAAACTCATGGAAAGACACTGGGTAGAACACACAAATAGAGCTCTTCAATCATGCTTCCACGATGAGAATTGTAACCTGAACTATGCTCACGCGAGATGATAAGTATGGTGTTAAAGGCCAGGTGCGGATTGCTTAATCTCAATGCAAGAGCATTTAGAAAAGATTCGGTTGGCATTTGTACGATCTGTAACCTTGATGCTACTGAAAATACAAATCACTTTGTAGGAGTGTGCCCTTGTTTTCGGACATACAGAAGACAGTTCTTTGGACGTGAAAGCCCTAACCGTGACTAGTTCCTCGAAATTCACAACGGACAAAGTTATACGCAACTTTACAATTTCTTAAAAAACGCTCTAAGATATCGAAATCTAATCATAAATGAATTTTCTTAAAAAAAAAATCCATAGCTAAGCTTAAAAAAATTTAATATAATCAACACTTTAACCTGACAGGCAACTTAAAAAGTTATTGTCATTTAATTTAATTTTATTATAATGAAATCCAACCATTTGTAAAAAACTTTGTGGAAAATAAAATTTTGTATCTATCAAAATCTATCTATCATGGACTGATCCATATAATCTGCCACCATATGAACATAGGATCCAGCTTCTGCAGGTCCAAACTTTATACCAGAGGCGGGTTGATAATGATTTAATATTTATTCATCAACTTATTACTGGTCAAATTGATGCTCCTGATTTGCTAGCCTGTATAGGCTTGAACTACCGCGGGGGTTCTCACCACCTGCGAGAATTTGAATTTTTCCACGTAGATTTTCATAGAACTAACTATGGCATGCATGAATCTCTTAACCGAATGAGTAAACTCTATAATTTAAATGTTTCCTCAATTGATTTTAACATGTGTAAAATAGGACTTAAAAAGTTATTTCGAACCAGTGCTCCACTGTCGTGATCGGTTTACATAACATAACGAAAACTAAACATAATTTTGTTTATTTGATTTCATAATCCTTATTTTTTAAATAGTTTTATTTTTGTTTCAATTTTAAATTTTTCAACTGCTTGCATTAAGCAGACCTTATCTCTTTTAACTTCCGTTGATACCAACTCGTTTCGCTTTAAGACAAGTTGCTGTGTTATGTTATTAACATAACTAAGTAACGAATTCTTTTTTGTAATATCATCTAACATCAAATAATTAATATAAGTGCCGATATGACTTGCAATCGTAATTGCTGTCGTACTCGGTGAAAATGGACCCCAGCGCGTGCGGTATCTGGGGGGGAAAAAGGCGTGGGCTTAAAAAAAAAATACTAGTTTTGAATATACATAATTGTGTTGTGTTAACTGACAATCAAAAACATTATACCTACAAATATAATTATGTAAGTTAGAAAGTATATACAGGGTCTCCAGTAAATAATGGATAACCTTAGAATGCCTCATAGTAGACTTTATGACCGTTCTGAAAAATAATAAAAAAAAGTCTATGCCAACCACAAGAAAAGATATGTGCATTTTTTTGTTCAGTGCATTATTTTTTGCGTTACTTTACGTTTTTGAATACCACGACTACGAGTGAATGAATTCTTCCGTTTTTTTTCGTAGCAATATTTAACGTTGTTTATGCCAAAACATAAGAAGACAAAAATTATAATGACTGTTGGAATTCTTAGAGAAAAAAATTTTAAACTTTGATTTTCGATGCAAAATGTGAGAGAAATTAATTTTTGAAAAAGGTAAAAAATCTCTCGTATAAAAAAAAATGCATGAATACCTAAGTGGCCAACTATTTTTAAAATATGCGTGTCGAATGCGGATTTCAAAATGGTATAGTTTATTATTGTATCTACACCCATAGGCAAGCTATTTGTAAAAATCTGCAATACTAGAGCCAATTTAACAAAAACAAAAGTTTTCAAAATTAGCACAGTAAACGTGAAAATAATACTATGCGTTGAACATGGTAGATTTTTTATTGGTTGCCTGTCTTAAAAATGTTGTCCTAATGATAAATCCAAGCTTTTAACTTCAAGGGCCGAATGCAAATTTACCAAAAATGTTAACAAAATGCAAAAAAACGGCTACATTTTCGAGCTTGTTTTGAACTATACCTCTTTAATTGGCCTTTTAAAAAACCATCAAATATTTTGGCAGTGGTTATTACTAAATTAATTTTCCTATAAGACGTGCATTAAATAAATCGAACACAGCAAGCCGATCAGCTTCTCAGAGGAGGTATGCAATCTTGTGCAAGCCGCTGCATTACAAATATGCCAGAGATACAGGCAGATGGACATGAGGTCTCCAGACCTAAATCAACTTAATTTTTGTATTGGGGCTGCATTAAGAAAATCGTGTACAGCAAGCCCATCAGGACCTTAGAGGAGATGAGAAATCTTGGGGAGGCAGCTGCATTACGAAATTATGAGCAAAAATTAACAAGATTATTATACGATTTTCATTTATTCGGAAGTGCAGAAGATTATTAGAATGGGTGGAAAACGGTTTGAGCATTTGCTTTAAATTAAAAAAAAATATCTACTTTTGTTTTTGCTTTCTAACTAAGTGATCAAGTGATTGTAAGTTGGCTCAAAAGACTATTTGTTTGAAGAAAATAACAAATAAACTAAAAGCAACTGCCCAAGTACAATTCAAAACAAGCTTGAAAATGTAGCCGTTCTTTGCACTTTGTTGACATTTTTGGTAATGTTGCAATAGGCCTTAGAAGTTAAAAGCTTGGATTTATCACTAGGATAATATCATAAAAACAGGCAATCAATCAAAAATCTACCATGTTCAACGCATAGTATTATTTTCACGTTTAATTTGCTAATTTTAAAACATTTGTTTTTGCTAAATTGACTCTCTTGTTGCTAATTTTTACCAATAACTTCCTATTGGTTCAAGATGCAATAATAAATTATACCATTTTGAAATCCGCATTTAACGCGCATATTTTTAAAATAGTTGGCCACTTAGGTATTCATGCATTTTTTCATAAGAGAGATGATTTAACTATTTCAAAAATTATTTTCTTTCACATTTTGCGTCGAAAATCAAAGTTCAATAATTTTTTTTCTCTAAGAATTTCAACCGTTATTATAATTTTTGTCTTCTTATGTTTTGGCACAAACAATGTTAAATATTGCTACGAAAAAAAAACGGTAGAATTCATTCACTTGTAGTCGTGGTATTCAAAAAATTAAAGTAACGCAAAAAATAATGCACTGAACATTAAAATGCACATATCTTTTCTTGTGGTTGGGATAGACTTTTTTTATTACTTTTCAGGACGATCATAAAGTCTCCTATGAGGCATTCCAAGGTTATCCATTATTTACTGGACACCCTGTATATGTAAATCCTGAGAAAAAACAAATCAAATTTTTCTTACCCTGAGGCTACACGAGCCAGTAATGACTTACAAGTTACAATACATTTAATTTTTCTTACTAACACATACAAACCTGAGCAACTTACATTTAATTTTTCTTACTAACACATACAAACCTGAGCAACTTGCTCGTCAACTGGCTTGCCATTTTCGAAGCCAGTTGGAAAGCCAGTAGAGAAGACAGTGGCCTCGTTCAGGCTTGTATATAAAAGTATATAGATAGCTTTTCGTTGGAAATTTAATGCAAAATTAAATATTCTTTCTACTACAACTTTTAATGAGAGGAGGGACCAAGAAAATTTAACATTTCCTAAATAGGCAACTGTCAAATATGATTGAAGGATCACTATGATTATGATGAATTATACAAAGTCTCTTAAAAATCCTAATTTTTTTTTAAGTAGGTATATTTTTTGCTTGGGAAAAATGAGAGTTTTGGGGATTTCGATGACATTTGGAACATTCTGTTACCGATTTGTCAAGTCATAGACTGTCAAATTAAATTGAAAGATTGCTACGGAGATGATGCATTGCAAAACTTAAAGATATCTGAATTTTTTGAGAAAAAGGCGATTTTAGCGCACAACCTAATTTAGTTTAGTACCTATCTGTCAATGTATGAACTGTCGAATTTCATTAAAGGATGGCTTCGATGATGATGGATTAAAAAACCTCCAAAAAATCAATTTTTTTCTAAATTATTTAAAAAAAATCGAAATTTTTGAATTAGATGAAAATTAATCCATGTTACTTTGACGCGACAGAAAAGTCGGTCAATGCATCTGCCAACGCATTGGCAGTATTATGCGTTGACCATAGCAAGACTTGATTCAGAATTCAACATCATTTGTTGTTTAAGAAAAAATCGAAGTCCGATGCCAAAGCAAATTCAATAAAATTGTGTATTTAGAATCCTAGATAGGCTGTCCTAGTAAAAGCTGAACGTGGACCGCCGATACTTGAAAGCAACTTGCTTACAAGTTGCCTGCCGCCTATGTCACAGCATATTCACGTATACGAACTTGACAGTCAATCTATGTAGCCAACTGTCTTGCCAGTACTGGCTCGTGTAGCCTCAGGGTTAAAGATAAACAAATACATACATTTTACAAATATGTAATATATTATGTCAAAATCAATATATATTTAAATTGTTTGCAATTCGTTTTAGGTATGTATGCAAATTAGGATGTTTTTTAATAACACGTTTAATTTTTTTGATTTAAGAAACAGTTTTTTTCATATTTGAGCATCTTAAATAATATACATAGGTATGTACAATGTAAATTGTACACACCAACAAATGTATGACATGTACATAAATAGAAATCTACATGAAATAAAATTGTATTTTCACAAACAAAAGAGATAAGGTGAAATTAAATAGAGAAAGTTATTGGCCATTTTAGTCCTGACGAATTAATTTCTAATAAAAACATGGGTCTACAATTTGAAAGTAACTTAATTTGCTTCAATTTGAGCCTGAAACCATCTATTTAGACCCAATGTCACAAGAAGTGTTATAAAACAGTGTATTGGCAAATAAAGAAGGGTGGACATAAATGCATCAAAGAATAATCATCCTGGAAGGGGGGTCTATATACCCCCGTTAAGATGGGAGGGACAATTTACTAAAAAATGATTTAAAGTAGAAACAACTTTATTGAAAAAACAATGGTTACAACTACAATATTCTCCTATAGCTTGTCTTAAACCAAGAAAGAAATCGACATTAATTGTTTGTAAAACGAGTTAGCCCAGTGATGGGTAGCGCATTGAAATGACAAGCAGAAAATCTAGGGATCAAATCCCACATCATGAAGCAACTCTTTTTTATTTTTGTCTGGTGAAGCAAAAGGGTTCCTTATCGTGAAGGCCATTGTTCAGCCTTAGCTAACCCTTCCTAGCCCCTTGCCAGAATCTATTTAAAACTCTGAAGTGGCCTTGCCGAAAGCTATATTGCTTTTCTGCGCGGGTATAATTCAAACAAATTCATTGGTTAGTTTTCGCGCTATCCGCCAAAATAACAAAAATAACAAATTATACTTGTTAAATTTGGCATGACTTTGAAACATTGATACGCAACAAATGCGCCCATAGTTGGTCTTTGATGTTAATTTTCTGTTGAAAGTGAATTCCTTCCGTAGATCTTTGATATGCAAGATTGGCTTAGACCGAGCTGACGGGAGCCAGTACATTGGTTTATTCCTTGTTGCAGTAGTGTGACAGCTTGACTAACTTCTACAGGCGTGGTTTCCATTATTTTCTAAGATTAGGAGGCCTTATATTTTTATTTTTGTTATTACGGTGGATAGCGCGAAAACTTACCAATGGATTTTTATGATTTTACCCTTAATTTAAAGTTCAAGCTTTAAAACGGGCCTATTAACAATTAATTATAGATATTGTATCCATCGCGATTATGGTTTCTAGAAGGCAAACTTGAGTGATTCCATTTTTTGCCCGCGAGTGTAGATAATTGCAATGTATTTTTATGTTATAGATTTGAATAACAAGAGTAAGATCTTGTCGCGCATTTTATTTGTTAAGCAATTTAAGGTTTGACAAATTTCTAACTCTATAATTAAAAACAACTTACATAAATCCATTGGTATAGCGAAGAACAACAAGAGTCCAAAAGTTTGGCGAAAAACTTGAGATCACAGTGACAAAATATCCAACAAGCAATGTTGGCCTTATAACATTCCTTCGTCCAGTTGTGTCAGCTAAGAAACCCCACAAATGTGAACTAGAAATCATACCCAAAAAACTAACAGCACCAAGAATTCCTTTCTTTTGGTAAGATAAGTCCATATCACAATTGATCACAGGTAAAACGAAACTTATTCCCACACATTCCAGGACTACATTTATCAAAATCATCCCCGATATAAAAATGAGTAAGTAATTGAATCTGCCGAATTCTGTAAAAAAAAAAACAAGTCAAAATATAGAAAATCATAAAAATCGAATTATGTACGTTTTTGTATCTACATTTAAGATTAACTCACTTGTTTCGGCCAGAGCATCGTCAATAGATACATTTTCAGTCTTTTTTTCCATAGCTTCTCGTTCAACTCCCATAATCCAAATCGAAACAGTAATACAACGTTGAAAATGCACTTGCAGATTCTGTTTAAGAATAAATTAGTGATTACTCTTATCAAATACTACAATCTAATAATAACCACAATCTTATTTGTCGAAAGCTTAGACAAATATATATTTTTTTCCGACAAAAAAGTAAATATTTTTAAAGATTTTTAAACAAATTAGCTTAGTTCCATAAATAATAAGTTATAAAAATAATGTGAAGATAATGGCGTTGGGGTATGTTACACAGGTTGCTCCAACTTTATAGATTAATTCTTTGAACCTTTGTTGTATCATTCGATCTTTGGAAGCGATTAGAAATATGTACTTGTTCATTAGTTTCAGGGCTGATACAAATATACAAAGGGCTAACATTTTATCCGACTTATTATTTCATTAAACTTTAACTAAAAAGCGACGGCATAGAAAATCGAAGAAATTTTAAATTGTTTTGAATCAGTCAATGATGTAAATAGAATTCATAATGAAATTGTATTTAAACAAATTTGTATACCATCAAATATTCAATTAATTGTTGAAAAACTGTTATAGGGACAGAATAGGAACTGAATAGGTTCTTTAATAACTGTTATCTGTTGTCATTTTCAATAAAGATCACACTATAACTTTTATTCCCAACAAACAAAAATATCGGTCAAAGTCTGAGAGAAACCTTTATTTTGATTTTCTTTTAGGTTAGGTCAACCAGTGAGATTTATCTCTGAGAGAAAAAAATGAATCTCATCAGCAAATCTTATCAACCAGAATGACCGTTAATATTGTATAAGCACTGATGCATGCGGAAATGCAAGTTTTTAGGCTTTTTCGAAATTGCATTGGTTGTGCTTGGCGTCAGCTGTGTGAAGTGGGAACCCCGAAGTCAACATTTTTGGGAGGGGTTTATCAGAATCGTTTGTTCATCGTTTGTCCAACCAAAGAAATCGTTTGTCCACCCTCAGGAAAAAAGTTATTAAGCTTCTCTTTTTTATAGCACTCCGCAAAATAAAAAAAACTCATCTGCTGCCCCAAATAGATTACTTAGGCAGATGAGACTAAGTGCGTTCGTTTGTCCACCTGCTGTTTAGGATTATTCACCGAAAATAATCGTTTTTCCACCCTTAGTTCAAAAGTTATTCAATTTTTTTTAATCCCAATCGTTTGTCCAGCGTTTCTCGAGGTAAGTCCAGCAAAAAAAAAATTCAGACCTTCGTTCAAAAGTTATTAAACATTTCGTTTTTATAGCAAAATCATCGAAGTCAAAAAGCTTGACCAACACCCCACATGATAACTTACGCAAATGAAACTAAGTGCATTCGTTTTTCCACCGGCTGTTTAAGATTATCCATACAAAAATAATCGTTTTGCCACCCTTAGTTCAAAAGTTATTCAACATTTCTTTTTTATAGCAAAACCCCCAAAGTCAAAAACGAAATGTTGAATAACTTTTGAACGAAGGTCTCAAATTTTTTTTTGCTGGACTAACCTGGACAGACGGTGGACAAACGATTGGGGTTGCTATAAAAAAGAAATGTTGAATTACTTTTGAACTAAGGTTTATTTTTGGTGAAGAATCCTAAACAGCCGGTGGACTAACTAACCCACTTAGTCTCATCTTCGGTGGGCAAACGATTTTGTTTGTTGGACAAACGTGGACACACGATGGACAAACGATTCTGATAAGCTTCGGGGTACCCACTTCACACAGCTCTTGGCGTCCTCAAGTCACAGTCGAAAAGGCATTTTCGTCGTTGCATTTTATTTTAAGCGATTATTAGTGAGACTTATTACCTAAAATAAGAAAAAAAGCTAATATGTATTTATATTTGAGAAATAATCATGTTCTCGGCAAATTCCAAATTTTTCTGCATTAACCATTTTCGATTTATTTTTAGTGAAAAAGGTTAAAGGTTGACCTTTTGCATTAATTTGTTCGTAAAAATCTCAACCATTGATAGCCCAGTCAAATTAGACAAAAAGAAGCCCTAACCCGGACATAATCAACTGTTAAAAGTCCCAAACAATCCGGCTTGGCGTACGACCACAATCAAAATGCAGCCATCTTGCACACTTTGTTTGTGGCTATATCTATGGAACTTGTTGCCCTAGAAAGACCATTCTATTGACAAATTGACGGGCTTAAATAGTCAAAACCAGGAAAGTGTATACAAATTAGTTAAAGGTATTACATGGCTACTGTTTTAAATTAAATGAATTTAACAGACTAAATTACAGTGCAAAGGAGAATTGGCAAATTTGTATGAAAAGTTGGTGCGAGCGGCCAAGAATGGTTTTATTATTTTTGGATGTGGTTTGGTTGTTAAAGTACTACGCACATAATATGCGCTCAGCCTCCCACTGTGGTTAGGCGCTGCAATCAAATGTTTTGCTCTTCGGTATATTGCGGAAGATGTCTAACTTGTTGTCCTCGGTACACTTCAATATTAAACAAGCCCTGTACTAGGTGCTAAGCAAAATAACCGCGGGCTATCTTCACTTGGCTGGGTCCGTACCAAATAGAACAAAACCATCTTCTGATATATTTGGAAAATCGTCAAAATTAGTGATGCTTCGGAAAGTTGGTCTTTGCCTATTCACATTAGTACGAGAAACATGTATTCTTAGATAATTCAAAAAAGGCCCAACCTTCTTAGACCGGAGCCTATGTTTGACCCTTACATTCGTATAAAGAGGGTAATCTAGCTTTGTCATTTGATACTCCCTTCTTGGAAATACCTTGTTAAGCAGGTATAAATAGACCAAAATGCAAAAGGAAAAGTGCATTTTCCCACCGAAACAGCCTGAATAAGCTTATCTGACCACCGCCACCGGTGTTTTTAATGATTGTACTAAAAGTATCGGTTGGTACCACTTTTTAAAAAGTTGCGATGAAATAGATAATCTTTAATTGTTGCCTTCTAAACTCTTATAAGGAGCTTATTAAAATTACCGCGGGCTAAAGCTTGACCAGGTACTTATTGTCTTATTAGACATTTTGAAATCAGGATAAGTATCAGATAGTTTTTGAAAGCGCCACCTGCCCCAAAAATGCATTTAAAAATGCATTTGAAAATGTCTTCATATCTCTTTTCCCAAATGCACTGCAACAAAACGCCTATATTGAAAGTTACACCCTTGTAGCAGACCTTTCATTTGAGACTAATTTCATTCGTGGCCGCTCACATCCAAAAATGCCCATTCTCCTTTGAAAAAATTACCCATGTCCCATAAATATTTATTATAAAGCTGAAATTTTGTGGACATGCTCAGAGCAGTACCAACAATCATTTTGTGTTAGCTACCAAAAAATCCCTGTTGGGGTTAGACCTTCATTTTTAAAAAAAAGTACCATAATCTGTATTCTTCGGTTTTTGGCTATATCTGGGTATCGTATTGTCCTAGAAAGTCCATTGAAACGTTAAATTGCCAGGCTTCGACTTCAAAATCAGCGAAGCACACACAGAATTATTAGTAACAGGTGTTTTATGGCTAAACTGTTTTGAATGGAACTACTATAACATAGTTATTAAATAATTGAAGTGCAAATTCGAAAAAAAAAAATACCCATGTCCCAGAACTATTTACCTGAAATTAAGGGACATTTTCAGAACAGCACCATAGGTGTTAAGGAGCAGTTTTTTTAAGTGTATTAATTATAACAATAAAATAAAGGAACTTTAAGAAATATCGTGATACAAATTTTAAAATTTGTTCAGCAGCTTCGGTTGCTCTGCTCGTTATCTGGAAATAATAATGGAACAATGAAACACCTCATTACCGCAAACATGTTTTACAATCATTACCTTCGTATCAAGCGATATCTTCACCGTCGCCTTCATCGATAAATTCTGGTCGATTAGAACACCCATGACCGGCGCAATAACCACACATTGCCGTGCAGCTAAGGCAACTTTGTCGGCAAGCACAATTACGCTCGCATCCGCATTTGCAGTTGCATGATATTATTTTAAGAATATCCGCTGAAGCTGGATCAGTCGTAGAAGGGACTGGTATTAAGCGTCCATTTTTTAACGGCCATCCCCATAGCGTCGCGGGTAAACGGATCACTTTCCAGGCTTGTACTTTAAAAATCAGAACCTGACTTATAACAAGCACTAGATTTCAGAGACTATGATTCCTACCTGATGATATACTCTGCACGGGTGTTGCTCCGCTGCAGCAGATGTTGGTGGAAGACTTGACAAATCAAATTGTGATTTAATCGACTGCTTGGCAAAGTTCGCATATACAGTTTATATCGTTTGATATCTAATGAGCTACTTATAGAGCATCCATATAGCGAAAGCAGAAAAGCCTCTACTGCCACTGCGATTTCTGCATGCGTGGCATCTGGCTTGTTGAAAATGGCAACTCTATCGCGCAACTCTGCATTTGCTTGGAGCTTTTTAAAAGATCTCACTTTTCCTTTCCGATAGATAGCAGATGTGGTGTCACAACCTGTTTTTGTGTGGAAAACAAGAAGAGATGGGAGTAGCTGTCCAAGCAGTGGCGCGCCGACGCACAGTGCGACCATTTGAAGGTAATTTGGACAAAAATCGTTTTCTTGATTTTAATGGCATATTTTACTATTTTACTTAAAAAAATTGTGTGCTCTAATAAAAATGCTAGTCGTTCAAATGCATTTGATAAGCAACAAAACCTGCACTGAGATGGAGCTTGACATGTGGCTTCGGTAGCGCGATGGGTAGGCCGTCGGCTTCCGAATTCCAGTCGTAGTCCCTATGACAGGCAAAGCTTTACAAATAAAAATGAACATATTAAGACTCAGCACCACACAAAGAATCGGGGTGGCACTCGTGATGATCGGGGTGGCACTCGTGAAATAGCTATAACTTCAGCCAAAAATAACTTGTTGGTAGAACACTTTAGTTGTTGTTGTTTCAAATTTTTAAACATAAATACATTTTTCTTATATAATAACTATTCCCCCCTCCCCTTGTGAAAGAGGGGTAATTTACTAACAAATTGACTTTAAACTGAAAAAAACCTACAATACCATTTTGTACCTTCTTGTACAGCCAGAAACTTCTGATTTTATTCTGCTTTTAATTAAAGCTGCTTTATAGTTAACAGTTTTTGAAAAAATAATTTTAAACTCAAAAGTTTGAAAAAAAAAAAAATGAAAACAAAAAGTTTCAAACTTATTTTTTTTTTTTTCAAAATGTGTAGATTCTAGTACAGTACATTCTCGATTATCGCAACTAATTAAAACAAGGGTGGTTGCAATGACCGAGGTTGTTGCAATAACCGAGTAAATATTTTTGTAGGCTCAATTCGAGATGCAAAGCGAACATCAGAAAACCAACACTTGTTGTTCGTTGTTGAGAGAAGAACGAACAACGAACAACGGATACCGAATGAAGAACGAAAGTCTAAAGCCAGCTTTAGAAACAAACTTTCTTATTGCACCCTCTTTCATTTTATTCTGCTGACTGTAGATTTATGAAAATTATACCCACGGCATAATGACTTACTTGAAGCTACTTTATTAATTTTGTCTAAAATTTCATTTTCAAAAAAGTGGCGGTAAAATAACTGCCGAGACAAAATGTCACACAACAGACAAAAATAAACATAACCAAGATCCTGAGTAAATAAAGATATGCAAAGTTGCACTTATCGAGTCTATTTGTTTGAAGAGTTGCGATTACTGAGTTAACAGTGATATAAATTCAGCTGTTGCGAAAATCGAGGAGTTGCGTGAATCGAGAGTTGCGTGAATCGAGAGTTGCGTTAATCGAGAACGCTGTGTACTATTTTTTTCGAAATGCAATGCTTTTAATTATTCTTAGTCAAACACTGAAACCCGGATAGTTCTACGACTTTTACTTTGCAAGATATTGAATAAAGAAATCAACATCTTAATTAACCGGTTGTTGAAATGATCATTTATCCGGATTCTTCTTAGTTTTATGAGCTGGTTCGATTATTTTTTAATATTTTGAAAAGTAAAAGCCCTAGAACTATCCGGTTTTCATTGTTCTACTAAAAATTGATAAGAGCATTGAATTTTTAAATCGAAAATAGTACTTAACTACGTAAAATTTTGAACAAAATAAGTTTGGAATTTTGTTTATATTTTTTTTTCAATCTTTTGAGTTTGAAAATATTTTTTTCAAAATTTTTCAATTAAAGCAACTTAGTTTAACAATAAAATAAAAGAAGAGGTTTCTAACCTTACAAAAACGTATATTATGGCATCGTACGTGTTACCGTTGTTTTTAAATATATTTTTCTCTGTGTTAAGTGAAAGTCAGAATTTTTAATTATAAATCCTTATAAAATAAATAAAAAATCGCCAAAAATAGGGTAGCAGTTAGTAGCAAAAAAAATTAGTAGTCGCATAAAATTTAATGTGTAACCTATGATTTTCAATCAAAATTACAGGATATTTTGAGCGGCTTTTTTTTTTAATAAATGTTCATTCAAATTTAGAGATAATTGAAAAAAATATTTTAAAAAATGTTTTTTTTTTCGGAAGCAAAAAAAGTATTATTAAAATTGTTTTAGTGGGCTAAAAAGAAGTAAGCATTTAGGGATAAGATACCGCCTTCAAAATCAAACATAACTTTTGCTTTAATTTTGCACTTCACTTGATATAAAAACTCAAATAAGCTGATTACAAAATGAGCCTCACCAAACTTCATTTTTTTTGTTTTTTTTTTTAGAAATTGTGGTAGATTTTCCGCGAGTACCGTTTGGTTCAATGAGAAAAAAATGTTGTTTTTGTTTTAGTTTGGTTTTTTATCTAAACAAAACAACCGTTATTTTTATTAAAATCGAACACGTGTTTTTCTATTTTTGTCCAGGGGTGACCGCACTGTGCTGCCCATAATCTCGTAAAGGCCGTATCTACAAAAAATCCGATTTTGAGTTTTTTGCATATTTGGAGTTATGTATCCGATTTTTGTGTATCAATTTCTTAACCTCAAACCTTCAAATAAGCCAGAAAATCACAATTTTTAGAAGCCCTAACTACAAATCAAATGCATCAAAATGTATAAAAAGCCCTAACCAACCATATATGGCCTTTTATAACACAGTGTATAGAGAAAGTAAATATTCGTTTCTATAATTTTAAATACGATTTTATGCGTAAATTTCATTAAAAAAATGGTTTGAAATTAATTAATATCATTTAAAATTTCTTGTTTCTTGTTATAAAAAGGATATTTAATTAAGTTTTACGTACATTTTTGGCCTTTTAATTTTTTTGTCAAAGGCTTAAAGCCCTATCTACCTTATTTCCTAAAAACTAACCAATTTTTATTTTACAACTATTTGTTTTCATCATTATCTCCAAATAATGAAAATGTTAGTTAGGGCCTTTACGAGATTATGGGCAGTGTGAGACGTCGTAGCTCACTTGAATGAAGTTTATAATTTCGGTTTAATCGCATTAATAAAAAGCGTGAAAGATGATTCATTTGTGACATAAGTTTCAGCGTCCTGATCTTTTGTATCTAGTTCTAGTGCATTTCACTCGGTTAAAGTACCTAGTTTCATTCAAAACAGTTTAGCCATAAAACAACTGTTCCTAAATTTGTGTGTGCTTCGCTGATTTTGAAGTCGAAGTCTGGCCATTTTACGTTTCAATGGTCTTTCTAGGAAAATAAGATACCCAGATATAGCCAAAAACCGAAAAATACAGATTATGGTTCTTTTTTTTTAAATAGTGGTCTAACCCCAACAGGGATTTTTTGGTAGCTAACACAAAATGATTGTTGGTACTGCTCTGAGCATGTCCACAAAATTTCAGCTTTATAATAAATATTTATGGGACATGGGTAATTTTTTCAAAGGAGAATGGGCATTTTTGGATGTGAGCGGCCACGAATGAAATTAGTCTCAAATGAAAGTTCTGCTACAAGGGTGTAACTTTCAATATAGGCGTTTTGTTGCAGTGCATTTAGGAAAAGAGATATGAAGACATTTTCAAATGCATTTTTGGGGCAGGTGGCGTTTTCAAAAACTATCTGATACTTATCCTGATTTCAAAATGTCTAATAAGACAATAAGTACCAGGTCAAGCTATAGCCCGCGGTAATTTTAATAAGCTCCTTATAAGAGTTCAGAAGGCAACAATTAAAGATTATCTATTTCATCGCAACTTTTTAAAAAGTGGTACCAACCGATACTTTTAGTACAATCATTAAAAACACCGGTGGCGGTGGTCAGATAAGCTTATTCAGGCTGTTTCGGTGGGAAAATGCACTTTTCCTTTTGCATTTTGGTCTATTTATACCTGCTTAACAAGGTATTTCCAAGAAGGGAGTATCAAATGACAAAGCTAGATTACCCTCTTTATACGAATGTAAGGGTCAAACATAGGCTCCGGTCTAAGAAGGTTGGGCCTTTTTTGAATTATCTAAGAACACATGTTTCTCGTACTAATGTGAATAGGCAAAGACCAACTTTCCGAAGCATCACTAATTTTGACGATTTTCCAAATATATCAGAAGATGGTTTTGTTCTATTTGGTACGGACCCAACCAAGTGAAGATAGCCCGCGGTTATTTTGCTTAGCACCTAGTACAGGGCTTGTTTAATATTGAAATGTACCGAGGACAACAAGTTAGACATCTTCCGCAATATACCGAAGAGCAAAACATTTGGTTGCAGCGCCTAACCACAGTGGGAGGCTGAGCGCATATTATGTGCGTAGTACTTTAACAACCAAACCACATCCAAAAATAATAAAACCATTCTTGGCCGCTCGCACCAACTTTTCATACAAATTTGCCAATTCTCCTTTGCACTGTAATTTAGTCTGTTAAATTCATTTAATTTAAAACAGTAGCCATGTAATACCTTTAACTAATTTGTATACACTTTCCTGGTTTTGACTATTTAAGCCCGTCAATTTGTCAATAGAATGGTCTTTCTAGGGCAACAAGTTCCATAGATATAGCCACAAACAAAGTGTGCAAGATGGCTGCATTTTGATTGCGGTCGTACGTCAAGCCGGATTGCTTGGGACTTTTAACAGTTGATTAAGGACACTGTTCTGAACATTTCCACTAAAAAAATATACCTGTTGTCATTAAGGTCAAACAATTCTGTTGATGGTGTCTTCAGGAAGCTGAACACATTTATTCAATTTCCATTTATATAATATATTGTCGTCTCTTTCCTTTAGAAAGAGTATGTTACAGGTAAAATAGAATAGATTTCATTTTGTGTAAATTATCTTCCATTTTGGAAAAATGTTTTGAAAGAGGTTAATTTCATTTTCGCAATTCATCTTGTTGCACGCATTTACGTCTCTTACCAAATTGTGAGTATCAATTAAGGTTAGTTTTAAACAAAAATTAATTTGTAATTTGTTATCTGTAGAAATAAAATTGTATTGAATTCCAAAGTGTTTGGATCTTTTATAATCTTTATTATTTGGGACGGCGCAGCAACACCTGTATTAGAGATATTTTTGAAAATAAAAAATAAATCTCAGCCCGAAACCAAAATCTTTCTTAAGTAATGTAGTAACTCTCTGAGTGAAACTAATTGAAAATAAAGGTTGACAGTTATTTCTGATCTCTGCTTTTAACTCAGTTATGCGCCAGTTATAGCTTTCGTTGAAGTCCCTCCATTGAAACAACTACTTTTTTGTATTCAATTTTTATTTTTTGTTTTTTTCCTTTATAGGATAAAAAATTCAGAGTTTCTTTAAATCCAGATTCCAGAAAATAAATTTTACATACACCCAACCTCGGCCCTACCCCAAATCCAAAAAAAAAACGCCCAAATCGATTTGGAAATATGGCCCAAAACATCAGATTTGATGTTTCTTATTTAACAAAACGCGTTGACCTGCATTCTCTTATTTTTATCAGGACCACAGGATCCCCTGAACTAAACATGGGATGGGATGTCAAATAAGATGTCCAGGCAACAAGGCACGGCTCGACGGCGGCGTCGCGACGCGACGCGTCGTTGGCACGCTTGCTCTCACCTTTGACCAGCTCGTCGGTGGGGTAGGTACTTGTACATCTAATCTGTACACTGGACTACCGCACAACCTTACTCATGCCGATTATAAAAATTAATGTACAGGGTGTCCCATTAAGGATTGCCCAAACTGGATATGGTGATAGGCCAGAATTTGGTAACTTGTTTATCCCAAACTATAATGGTTTTCGAGTAACGGCTGTTTTTTTGAAATTAGCTCGAACCCCTACTTTGGACCACTGTTAACTGTGAACCGTCCATAACCGATTTTTTATTTTTTAACTTAAACATTGACCAATAATAAGACTTTTCTTGCACTCATATAATTTTGATTTTATACACCATTTTTATAAAATTACTAGATAAAGTCATAGTTTGAACAAAATTATTTTTTGACTTCAAACCTTGAAAGAGCTTCCTGGAAAAAAAATCGTATAACTTAATACTGGTTCTTACCTTTAAAAAATTGCCTTGCTTTTGGACTTTCTAAAAAGGTATAAGTCTTACCAATGCTGACTCTAAGTTAGATGTTACAACCATTTAAACTCAATCCATCGCGGTTTTAAGAAAAATTAAAATAAATTCCTTTTGTTTGTTTTATTGTTGTGTTGTTTACTTTATAATTTTTTTTTATTTATGGTTTTTCTAGGTATTTTTTGTTTGTTTTTTTTTTTTTTTTTAATTTATTCAACCCAGTTCATTTATAAAAATTGTTTAAAATGTGCCCCTCCTGCACGACAGCGCTTAAAAAACTGCCTTTTTAAATTTCTTGTGCTTGGCGAATGGCGAGTTGCTTATTTTTGCAGCAGAAACCTGAATACGTTGCTGAGTTTACGTATGTTTAGACTTTTTCCTGGAGACAGTCCCAATATAAAGTCCAACGGATTAAGGTCTGGTGACCGAGGTGGCCATAAAATTGGTCCACCACGCCCAATCCATCGTTCATGGTAAGAATTGTCCAGAAAACGTCTCACATTAATACTGTAATGAGCTGGGCAACCGTCGCGTCGTGTTGATACCACATTGACTGTATTATGGCAAGTGGCACGTCCTCCAACAAAAAAAAGCCTATTTTGCAGAAAATCTAAATAAATTTCACTATTTAGTGTATCCGGCAGTTCAATGGGTCCTAGTATGTGGCCATTCAAAATCCCAGTCCACAAATTTATTTTGAATTGTAATTGGGAATTTCCTTCTCGCCCCAAATGAGGATTTACCAATTGCCAACTATGGAGGTTATGCAAGTTGACAAATCCATCTTTTTTGCAAGATGGCTCGTCGGTCCACAATATCTTATCGAAAAAGTCCGGATCCTCTTGTTTTTTTCGGAGCATCGTCCGACAAAATTCAACTCTTTGTGTACAGTCCCTTGGAAGTTGACACACGTTGCAAATGAAAGGGATGAAGATTGTTCCTTTCCAGCACTCTTTGGATGGTTGTTTTTGAGACCTCTGATTCGATGGCTCTAACAGATGTAGAAGGGTCATTCTCGACAGCACGCAAAACTGCCTCATCATGATGGCGTTGACTTCTTCCTTATCCTAGAATTCTTTCTGGTATTCTGCCCTCCAAATAAGTCAAGTGAAACCGTATGAGAAGGCGATGGTCAGGATGGGAAACATTTGGGTACCTCTCAGCATATGTTCTGGGTGCTGCTCTGGCTTTTCCTCCACATTCTCCATAAATGTAATCCATTGAAGCATACTCCCGTGGCGTGTAAGACATTTTAAATTATTTTTTCTTTCAATCAAAAACGTTTTAGAAAAACCAAAAAAATACAATTATATCAGTTTGAATTAGCGCCATTACTTTTGAACGTTTTGTAATTCTTACCAGCCATACCATTTCCGGTAAAAGTAAATAAAACATTAGTTCAAGGATTGGCCGAGCGTGGCGTTGCAAAGTTAAAGACCGCCATTGTTAGTAAAATTAAGTTGGATTGAGGATGAAATTATTTATAGAAATTGATATTAGATGTCGCAAATATTATAACGAAGTAAGAAAATATGGGTTAAAGTGTCGACAGTAAAAAAAATAAAAAAAACACAAATAAAACAAATAAAACAAATAAAACAAACACCTGGGAAAACCAAAAACAAAAAAATACAAGCAAAATCATAAAATAAAAAAAAAAAACAATAAAAAAGAAAAAAAAGGAATTTATTGTAATTTTTCTTAAATCCACGACTGATTTGAGTTTAAATTTCTGATCTAGAGCCTGCATTGGTAAGATTTATACCTTTTTAGAAATTCCAAATGCAAGGAAATTTTTTAAAAGTAAGAACCAGTATTAAGTCATAAGATTTTTTTTCAGGATGCTCTTTCAAAGATTGAAGTAAAAAAATAAGTTTGATCAAACTATGACTTTATCTAGTAATTTTATAAAAATGGTGTATTAAATCAAAATTATTTGAATGCACAAAAAAAGTCTTATTATTGGTCAATGTTGAAGTTTAAAAATAAAAAAAATAAAAAATCAGTTATGGACGGAGTGAGCAAAACAGTGGTCTAAAGTAGGGGTTCGAGCAAATTTCAAAAAAACAGCCGTTACTCGAAAACCGTTATACTTAGGGATAAACAAGTTACCAAATTCTGAAAGGCCATGACCTGGCCTATCATCATATTCAGTTTGGACCATCCTTTACGGGACACCCTGTATATGTATAGTATACCTTACAAAACCTATATTATTAGCGAAAATCTATTTACTCTTTTTCGGTGGGAAACTCTAGATGTAATTCGGAGTCTCAGAGTGTTTCTCTCCCACGTTTTCCATAAACAGAAAACTCCTTGGTTATTGAGCCACTCTAAAATTCTTCTAAAAAACCCCTAAAAAAAGATAAGTAATTACCTAAGACCCTGTTTAGATTGGGTAGTTTGTGTACGGAATCACGCCAGTTTGTAGAAAGAGAAGTGCGATGTAAGAGGTCTGGTGAGGCATGTAGAAAATATAAAAACCGGACTCGTAAGTCTGCTTTGTTGTTCTTTCAATGTGGAAGTTGTTGATGTTGGTGTTGTTACAATACATTTTGAGGCGCCTCACAGTTTGTAATGTAAACACGATGGTATTTACCTGTTGCGAGGCAAGAGGATGGGAGGCGTTGGGAAGGATGAAAAAAAAGGAATAGGTTAAAAAATAAAAAAAAGGAAGAGCTCGGAAAGGGAACAGAATGCTAAGTTCCGGGGGACGCGGCCTGCTTGCGTAGCGTGGCTTAGCTCGCCGGAATGGGGGGGATCTTGCCCCCGAAACCTAACCTCACCTGCAGCAAAACATATATCAGGCCGGAGAGATAACGAACAAAATCGAAAAGGCGGACGGACCATATCACCACTTCAAGGCGCTGCTGCTGACGGTGCAGCGATGCCATATCCACCCTACCGCGATATGCCAACGGATTTCCCCAAATATAAAAAAAAGGTCAATTACCAGCTTCCGGTCACACCATCTTCATCGACTGGAAAAGGCTACCCTCCACACCCCTGAAAATTACATCTTCAACACATCATGCTCCGCACTAAACGAAACAAGAAAACAACAAAAGGCGTTCATGGAAGTTTTATTATATTAAATGAAAACGTTACTAATAAGTTTTGAAAAAACATTAGAAAATGATAAAAAAAATGTATACTGAATAAATTACAAATCGTTACTATATTGAAACTAATCTTAACAATGTTTTTATAGATACGCAGATTACAAAAAAAATATAAGAAAAACAATAATGCTGAAAGAAAAAGAGATACAAAGGTGACTGAAAGGTGTTTCCCAAGAGAACTAAAATGGTACCCTTTCTGATACCTACTCTCACTAAATTGGATTTTGTGGAAGCGAAATTCCCTACCCCGATAGAGCTCTGTGGAGGAGGACAAGAAATCTCAAAAGATGAGTTCGCGAACAAAAAAAAACTCTGGAAAACCTACCTTTATGTCACCTACAAAACAATGGTAGATTAAAAATTGATTATTTTACTTTAAGAACAAAAACTAATACAAAATTGAATAAAACTTCAACGCCTATCAGATGTAAACCAAATTGATACAAATAATAGTAATAAATAATGTAATTACACTTAAGCAAACAAAAATAATATAACAAACATAACAGTGCAAACATATATATTTTTTTCAATAGTGGGCACTTCGTTTTGGGGAGTCCCACGATGTGAATTTAACGGAAACGTTGCTTTTATGTCCAACTTAACTAGGTTTGCAAATTGGCGAAATCAATCCTCTTTTCTCATATTCTTTTGTTCGATAGATATATGTAACACTATATTTAAGTATCTTTTTAAAATGTACCTTAATTTCCCTTTTTGTTTTCAGATTCTTTACCGACCTCACTGAGATGCACTTTTTCTTTGGGTGTTTCGCTTGATGGAAATAGCTGTAGTTCCTGCACCTAGAACTTGGCTTCCGAAGGGCGAGAGCGGGGTCAAGATGATCCTCGTATCGCTCGTTTCAGAGCACCGGAGGATAATGGCCGAGTACTGGATTATAGCACACTCCCGCGAAATGTTATCAAACTGGTAGAAACAAGAAGGTTGCAGAGATAGTTGGGATCCAAAAAACAAGTGTGGTTGCATCCAAAAAGATAAGTGGTCACATCCAAAAAAGGTGGTCACAACCAAAAGAAAAAATCGTGGCGACCCCGTCGTTCACAGGCATCCGGGAACCGCCAAATTTAAAAAGGTGTAGATGTGGGGTAGGTACTCTATAAAAGGCAGATTTTTGCTAGCACTTTTTCAATAAAAAAAAACGTTGGTTTATGAAACTCACCCTATAGTGTTATTTTTTTTTTGTCTTATTGAAAAAAATGTGTGTTTTTATATGACTTTAATTGACGATCGCACTAACTCGTAAGTATGATTATGAAATATGTTGCATTATTTGACTAGGAACTTTGTACAAAAAAAGGTAAGCAAAAACTACAAGGAATAAATCACCACGCCCTTGATGGATAAATTGTTTTTTTTTTTCTTTAATTTGGACGAGTTGCGGTATATACATATGTATGTCCGAAGAGCTGATAAGACTTTAGCTCTCGTTCGACCGGTCGAAGGAAGTATCGTGTATGACCGTCGGTCGACAGAGCCATAGGCTGTACGGGAATCCGAATCAGCCCACTTTGGCTCGGCAATTCCTCCTCCCACATTATTCGGGTCATCCGATCCAATTCATATCATTGTGGTTTTGTGTGTATTTTAGAATTTTAAATGTGTCAGTTTAAATATTTTTCTTCCTCCTTCCTTTGACATTTCGGATTGGCTCTTCCCTCCTCTAGTTGTCAGTTTGACTCCTAGAGGGCGCGGAAGTGGCAACCAAAATTTCAGGTTCAGTTCACACTATGGACTATTTTCCACCATCATCCCTAATGCCGTGCTGAACGGGTCCGTCGAGTAACTAAGGTTTTGGGCGTCCAACATACCAGTTTGTACTCAATCTTCCCAATCTAAATAGGGTCTACAAAGCATTAAAAATTTAAAATTCAATTAAATCAGGAATTAAAAATTATACTCATCATACCATATTCTTTATCAAGTTATTAAATTAGGTGAAAACTCACACAATTCTAAACATAATAAAACTCAATCAGAGTTTGAGTGAAAGCAACAATATAAAGAAAAATTTTAATTTGAATTAAATTAAACTGAATGCATGTTAGGAAGAGATTCAAATAAAAAGTACAAGTGACCTCAACTCCATAAATTATTGTGTTTCGCCCAAGGCATAACAGTGGGCTCTTTGAATTATATTCATTCACTCCACTTAAAAACCAAAGCAATTTTAATATTCTATTATTTAAATTTCTCTGCTTTATTAGGAAGAGAGTTAGAAAAATAATTCTCTCACCAAAATCATTTAAAAATGATCTTTTGTCTCAATTTGTTTTTGGCTACACGAAATTTGGCCCCAATGAAATATGGCCCAACTTCAAATTAAAAATGGCCCAAAAATTTATATGGGAAACAACAAAAACAAAAATAGTTTAAAATTTGTAAATTGGGGCCATTTTTCATATAATAATATATAATTTCATTATGAAAAATGGCCCCAAACTTTAATTCTTAAACCAAAATACTTTTTAAACAAAAAACTTTGATAGCAGACCGACTGACGACATAGGCGCCTGCCAGGCGACTGAGCATACCCTAAGCGGAGCGACGGAGTCGTGTGAGCGGGACAGAGGACCCGAAAAGGGAGTTAAAATCCTTGAACCCGCGAGGCGAGCCAGGCAAGGTACTTTTTATGGTCTCTCAAGCCGACGCAAAACATTTTTTGTTGCGATTGTAATTTTTCTCTTGTTGTTGCTTCTTATATTAATTTTGGGTCAATTTTTCATTTTGTGTTTGGGGCCATTATTCATAAGTTTGGGCCATTTTTCACTTTCGAAAATGGGGACATTTTTCATTATGAAAAAAAGCCCCAAGTTTGGGGCCATTTTTCATTGGGGCCAAATTTCATGTAGCCATTGTTTTTATAAATTTAGAGAGTTTTTAGTTTTTTATTGTTTTGTTCACTCTCACTCGATGTTAGGTTTCCAAATAAAAATTATAGAAATTAAGAGAAAATTTAAGATAAAATATTTGCTCTCTCAGTTAAAAGATCGAAAATCTTAATTTTAAGATCGGTCACCTTTCAATTTGGACAAGATTTTAAAATATAATTAAAAGTTAGACTTACCGGCTCGGCTGTCCAAAGTTATTGTGCACACCAGCTTTGTTGTGCGCAGCTATAAATTATGTTATTAATAGAATAAAGAAATCTTGGCAAGTTGAACGTAGGAGGATCGACAAGACACACTGGAGTTCTATATTAAGTGTAATTCAGGTTTCTATTGATTATGATGATTTAGTTTGTGTTTTTGTTTTCTTAATTATTATTCTTTTGATTTTGATTTTGCTGATGGGATGATAAAATGTTGGTGGCGGGGGTGATTTGTATTGGTTTGTTGATGGGATGCTGAAATTAAAATGTTGTTGTCAGTGCTAACTGTGGCTTGAGTTTGTTCTCGAGCTATTTTAGTTGGATCTCGCTGGGCAAAGCAGATTTTGCTCAGACTTGGCTGATGACGTCGTCGCCGTCGTCAGCGTGCGTCGGGGCTTTTCGTTTGCAATTGGACCATATGAGCTATCGATGGAGGAGGTACGATAATTTCACACTTGCGAAGGCTAATTGGATCAAATCTGATTTCTGTTTGTTTTTGGCGGGCAGCAGCCCATCTTGGCGTTGTTGTTGAGCAATGGTCACAAACGAAATTCTTAAAACCTCGGTGAGGCAGGATTAATTCAGTCGATCTTGATTACAGACAGGTTGATTAAGTGTACCACCTGACCATGCGAAAGCTCTAGTTGAAAAGGGGGCACAAGATCGTTCGGTGCTAGATAAGCTCACTCGGCATAAGCCTAAAAGTGGTGTTTTTGTTGAATAAAAGTTGGCATAAAGTTGATGGTGGTACTAACCCTGTTTGTCTGTAGCAATAGTTCACTTAAAAGAGATGTTAGAAATATATAGTCAATATGGAATCACTGAATGGATTAAGAGTTTTGTGATCGCGATTAGCACTTTGTAATCGCACTAGCACTATCAGATAAATTGTGAACCGGCCTTTCAAGGTAGGATTCTGGTTTTTGTTTGGATAAAGTATAAAAAAAAAGATTTAAGGATTTTTTTTTTCTTCTTAAAGACAATAGTTTAGTTGAAATTACCTTTTGCTCGTTTATTAAAACTTATAATTTGTAAAACAAATTACCGATATCTTATATTATTTTTATATAAGAAATATTATCTATACTATGATTGTTGCATCTGTCTTCTTTTTATAACTGAACAGCTTCTTTTGTTTGGTAGAAACTTTTATTCCTATAGGATAATTCAATAACTTATAATTGAAACACAATTCTTATAATATAATACAATTCATATAATATAATTTATATTTCAATTAAGTGACTTACAATAAGTTTTTTCTTAAATCTAAGAAGACTCGGTGCCATGTGGGTGATCTCTATGGATAAATGTTGAACAATGGCGGCTAACTTTTTCATTTAGACAAATGAAGGATAGCCGGGATGTTCGTTGTCTTTACTGTTCGCCTCGTTCGCCTTTTTGTTTTGTTCTTCTTTAGGCAAATAGGGGATAGTCGCCATTTTCGTTTTCGTTGATATTGGTGCTGCCAGGTTTGGCAACACTATGATAATGAATAGATTTCAACCACGTGTAGCTGGTATAAGAAATACAGTCGCTATGCCGAACTTTTAATCACGATGTGGCATCGACAGAGGTTGGGAAAGAAAAAAAAGTAAGCTTGGAAATATAAAGTGATGAAGTTGGCAATCGATAATATTGTAAGACAGTTCAATGGGTGTAAGGTGTTCAAAATTTCGTACATGGCAAAGAAATTGTAAAGCAGTGATAACATGTTGCTTGCGATCAAGGCCGTAGCCGGGGCGTGGTGTCACTGGGGTCTGATCTCCCACCCTCCGAAATTTGTCAAAATGTGTTTCTTGATCCTACTTTCCTCTTGAAAAAGTATTGACCCATATTATATTAGTGATTGTCTTCAAATTCGATGATAATTTGCTTTCCACAGCAAAATCTTTAAAAAAGTAGATACTTCTTGGCAGCTCGAGAGCAATTAAGTTCGGAAAACGAGTTAATTAGTTGGCAATTTGCAAAAAATTCTTATACTTTTCAGTTTTAATGACCAAATGTTGTCCCAATTTTTTTTTTAAACCTTAGGTTTACAGTGATATTGTCGCTGGAAGTAACTAACATGTTTTCTATTTTTCTAGAAAAAACGCTCTTTTGCATATTTGAGGTTCATGTCAATTTATTTTTTTCAAAAAAAGAAATTAACTTATTTTACCTCATTTCGAAATATGATTCTGTACGGGAAATTAGGTAATTTCAGATCTCATTTGGAAAGAAGATGACCCATTTTTCTCTGATGCCTGGGCCACGCGCGTACATAGAGGAAATAGGTACCAAATGAAAGCTGGTATTGAGTTCTATAAGAATACTCAATATTTTTAAAATCGGTGTTGGAGGTTTCTAGATATTTGAGCTTGAAGTTGGCGATTCAAAAGTCGTAGAATTAATTTTTTTTTCTGAAAGAATTGTTCATAGCTTCTGAAGTATAGTAGCTAGAAAAATCACTTAGGTACCAAATAAGAGACCACACAAATATCTTTCAAACGATACCAATATCTCTTTCCTACGTTCAGCATATTTTGATATATCGTACATTGACTTTTCAGACTTTTTTTGAAATAATTTCGTTGCAGGTGCTTTCTACTGGTGATATCTTGAAAAAATCAATGATGACATGTATTTTTTTTTGTACCACTACAATCTTTAATTGATTACATTTTGTTTAATGTACATTCAAATTATCTTATATCAAATGAATGTCATCTTATAAACAAAAGCCCCTTTTTTATTAAAAAAAAAAAACAATGATACAATAAAATGCTTTCTTAATGCTTAACTAGGACTTATTTAATATTTAAAAGTAATGCTAGGTTTCCACTTGTCATTGAAAGACACAGTTTGACAAGACAGGGTGGGTTATACTTTCGCTCTACTATTTCTTTCTTTGCTTTTTGTGTTGATAATACCCACCCTGACTTGTCAAAGTGTGTCAGTTTGCGTCTTTCAATGACAAGTGGAAACCTAGCATAAAGATTTATGTTTTATCTTTAAGCAAATGATTATAATGCATTCAATAACAAAATCCGCACCAAATGAAACAAAAACAGCCATGAGAACCAACTTTTTTTAAACTAGATATTATAATACCACTTAACATTAGTCTGACCAGGTGTTCTTTTCAACGGTTAATACTTTGGTAGGCTTAAAGATTCTACAATGTAACATATAAGCTTTTTCTGATAACATCAATTTTTGGATCGTTAGAAATCGACACATGACGCTTACATAGCAAGCTGATTATAAAACAATTAAAAAAAATCAAAAAAAGTGTATTTTACCTATATATTAATAAGTAATGAAGAAAATGTAGCCAATACTTGCAGTGCAATTGAAGAATATTATTGTAATTGTCCTGTTGGTATGAGAACTGTTGGATGTTGCGCTCAAGTTATGAGTATTTTGTGGTACTTGGGATTCGCTCGGCATCAAGAACAAAAATCTTTGCCAACAAAAATCTTTCCATTCCTTCTAACTAGTGCCGTGCATTGCATTTAAAAAACCTGAGGTCCTACAGGCATATAGTTAAAATTATTATTATTATGAACATATACACATACCAGCATTATAATAATTAGATAAAATCCTTATAGATAATTTTAATGAAGAATCGTGAGATAGACACATTTTGTTTTCGTTTTTTTTTACTTTATGTACCTACATAACATCTTAGTTATTTTCTTAAAGAAAACACATAAATCTTTACTTTAAAATATTAAATAAACCTTAGATTCGCGTTAAAAAAAAAGGATTTTACTGTATCATCGTTTTTTTTTTTATAAAAAACGTCCTTTTGTTTATAAGATGACAATTATTTGACGTAAGATAATTTAAATGTACATTAAACAAAAGGTAATCAATTATATTGTCGTGATACAAAAAAAAATACATGTCATCACTGATTTTTTTAAGATACTGCGCCTGCAACGAAATTATTTCAAAAAAAAAGTCTGAACTGTGTATATCAGAATATGCTGAACGGAGGAAAGAGATATTGGTATCATTTGAAAGGTATTGTTGTGGTCTCTAATTACTTAAAGTACTTAAATCATTTTTCTAGCTAATATACTTCAGAAGCTATGAACAATTCTTTCGAAAAAAAATTAATTCTATGACATTTGAATCGCCAACTTTAAGCTCAAATATTTTGAAACCTCCAACACCGATTTTAAAAATATTAAGCATTCATATAGAACTCAATACCAGCTTTCATTTGGTACCCATCTCATCTATGTACGCACGTGGCCCAAAAATGGGTCATCTCCTTTGCAACGAAATAACCTCATTTGGCCCAGTGAAAACGGCATATTATAGCTTGATAAACCTTCTTAATTTCCTTTGAATTCATTATTCTGTTTTGGAACAGGCATAATCATCATCTATCTAATCAAAAACAGTTTGGTTCTTCCCGGCATTAAAAAAGACCTGTGTTTTTAATTAGTGGAGACTTTAGTAGCGTCACACGAAGAGTTTCTCATGCCATTACGAGTTTCTTGGTTAAGAGCCTAGTACGCTGCTGATGCGAAAGGAAATTTTCCTGCGGTCTCCGAAAAGACAACGAAATATTAACGAAAACACAGCGGAAAAATATTCATGGAGAGTTTCACAATTTGCAAATAAATAAAACAAAATTTAACGAAAAAACAACAGCCATGGTGTAATGAAAGTTACAACAAATAAAAGCACGTACAAACCCAAATGTCATTTTTCCGCACACAATTAATTGTCCGGGCAATTAATTCTGTGCGAAAAGAGAGTGGAGTCTTGTCAAAAAAATCTGGTATAAACATGAATTTCGCTGGTTGAACAGCGTACCACATCATAACGAAAAGTAGAACGAAATTTTTCGTTTATGATTTCGTCATGACATTCTTGTATGGGATTTTTCGTTTCGCAACAGCAGCGTACTAACCTCAAATATAACAAAAAACGGTTATTTTCATGTTTAGACTGGAATATCTGATATCAGTGCATTAAAAGCTTTCGTAAAAATAAAAACTAGTACAAAATTTTAGATTTTTTAAGAATGTGTATTAATTACGCGAATAACTAAAAAAATTTTATTTATTTTTTTTTTATTATCAGGGGTTTAGTATGATACTACATAACATTTTTCTAATTCTTTAACAGTTTACCAACATTTTCTAATTTTGTATTTTTTTGTAAACTGGTATCATACTAGGACCCAGTTTGTTCACAGTGGGTTAAATTTAGTATGTGACTTTCATAGGCTTTAATTAACTAACGCTAATCAACCAAAATTGGCTGATTAATGAAATCCATGATTAGCAACTCATACTTTGAATTTTTTTAAACAAAATTTGATCAACAACAATTGTTGAGGATTTCCCAGCTCCACTAATCATGGATTAAAGATAATCAGCTGTGAACAAACTGGTCCTAAACCAATTTCCTTCATAAACTTTAGCTGAACAGGTCCAAAAAAGTGAGAGCTCATGCCAAAAATTCACAAATATCCATGATTTTTACATTTATAAACGTCAAAGTGTCATGGATTTAGTATGATACTAAAAGATGATTTGAACTTTAGTAAAATATAAGGAGATAGTACAATGCTGAATTCGTTAAAAATTAGTAAAACACAATTTTTAACCTTAACATACTAAAAGAAAATGATTTAACATCGTACTAAATCGACTAAAATTTTGCGCCAATGTTTTTAAAGAAGCCTAACTTGCTGATAGCTAGTTTAATTCAAGAATCAAGATTAAAAATTAAAATACAAAATTTTTTTTGAATATCATATCCCCACGAAATATTTTGTCTGGCTACGGCCCACAGTGGTGCGCTTTGTATAGGAGATTATGACCCCCTGAAACAATGTATTTCATGGTTTTACTTTCTTCTTAAAAAAGTGAAGACCTATCTTATATTAATGATTGTTATCAAGTTCGATGACATTAAATTATTTTAAACTAAATCTATTAACAAAGTTACATAGATACTGCTTTAAGTTCGGCAAACTAAATTATTGTTTGAATTATGAAACAATTTTTTTGAATTCATTTTCATTGGTGGAATTTAAGTACAAGTACAATTCCGTGGTACTGGTACTTAAAATTTTCAAGTACAAGTACCAAGGAATTGTACTCCTAATTAAAAAAATTTAAGTACCAAGGAATTGTACTTAAGTAGTACTTAAGTCACAATATATTTAATAACTTTACAGCTCTGGTTAACAACAGTTGCATTTTGTTTCTTTGTTTCATTTTGATCAAATTTAATTGACTAAAACTTCTTTCTTCTTCTGCAATGGAAATTGGCAAAACCAATATTGATATAAAAAACTTCGCCCACTCTTTAAATGGATTTTCTCCACTGGTATCTTTATACGAATAAACTTCGCACCAGAAAGGCACTGTCTCTTTTATGTTTTTCCATTTTATGAAACAAAGATTGCTCCACTGCACTGGCTTAAAATCTTTTCTTTTGAATCAGGCTCAACCTTCATCTCTTCCAGAACTGGAAGCAGTGAGCTTTTGTTTTGGAGAAGGCATGTGTCGACAGAAAGCATCCTGATCTGTTTGCGAATTGTTAGGCCTACACTGTAGTTGAAATATATTTTAAAATATTTTAACAAAAAGTTAAGTTGCTTATTAAATTATTGAATAAAGTCAATAAACAAGTCAAAACACTTTTGACAAGATTTGAATTTCATTTCATGTCAACAGCGTTGAAATCTTGTCAAATTTGACATGAAACAGGTCAAAGCGGCAACACTGCTTTTAACTGAATACGAGTTTTTTTTTTCTAAACCCTGTTCCGTTTTTTCTCCAAATTAAAACAAAAAAAATTTAAGTTGTTGGTATTAGCTTTATTGCTTTTTATGATCAATGACCTGAAACCCTTTCAGGATTAGTAAGGTCTTAACAAATTATTAACTAATATTGTATATAAACACAATAACGATCTGAGCCAAAGAAAAAACATCTTCCTTTAAGTGAAGAAGCTCTTGAATTAATTAAGTAATTTATTATGTATTTGCACTTATTTATTTACTTCCCACATTTGATATAACATGCTGGTATAATTAATTATGAATGTATTTAATTATTTAGCTTAAAAAAAAAAATATTTTTCATATAAGTCAATAAACCCTACAATTCTGAAAAATGTCAATAACTTTTTTTCATTTGATGTTTTTTTTTAATCAAATTTTCTCGAAATGTGTGGTAACCCAATCTTAACATATATGTGCAAAATTTCATTGCTCTCCCTAAGTACCTACTTATAACCTTTTAAATTCCTTTTGTAAACAAAATATAAGAAAAACAAAAGGAATTAAAAGGAATTAAAAGTACTTAAATAATTAAAAATATTTGAAAAAGTATTTAAGTACTGTATTTAATTACTAAATTAGTGAATACAAATTTTTTAAATTCCTTTGCGGAGTTTAAGTAAAAGTACAATTCCTCGGTACTGGTACTTAAAATTTTTAAGAACAAGTACCGAGGAATTGTATTTGTACTTAAATATTTTAAGTACCAAGGAATTGAACTTGTTCTTAAGCTTAAATTATACAGGTCTGTTGTTAACTAATTCTAACCCGGAGTTTAGACAAGCGAGTAGAACTAGTAACGTTTATGTGTGTTAGTGTATCTGAACAGGAGAGAGTCAACTAGTAGCACAAATAGTATAATATTTTTGCCTGCGAGTAGCCTGCCAGTTATCCTGCTAGTGTAGTGTATTGTTTTCATTTATTTGTTTTGTTTCCATAGTTTCCATAATTTGTATATTCTTCTGTATGAAATATTTTTAAAAAATCATACGTTGACAAAACGCGCAGAGCTACTAGTCACACATACATCCATAAAACTAACACTATGATACAAATGCTACTAAGTTCTACTCGCTTGTCTAAACCCCGGGTGAAGAAAGAAAAAACGTAAACAATAGTAGTTATATTGTTTTTGTTTTTATTTTAGTGGACTGTATTGAATGAAATTTAATAAAAAGTATTTAAGCGACCTTTAATACAATGCGTTTCGGTCCTTATAACAATTACAGTGGACCTCATCAGTTAGAGCTGTAATTGTAACCTTTCTAAGACGCAACATTTTAGTCGATGGCTACCGACGTTTATAAAATTTACAGCATAAACACACTGCAAATTATAATTTTCAAGTGGGACATGGTTACATTCAGACACCTTGATATAGATATAGATATTATCCCCGGCATCTGGCGAAGGTAATAAAGAAAGAAAACGCATTGGACTAAAGGTCGCTAAAATACTTATTATTGAATTTCATTCAATACAGTCGACTAAACTAAAAACAATATAACTACCATAGTTTAGGTTTTTTCTTTCTTTATTACCTTCGCCAGACCACGGGCATAATATCTATATCTATGGGCGTTTTTTTTTTTTAGTTCAGAGCTGAGCCTGAACTGTCAAACAAAAATCCGTGTTTCTTTTTCAGCTCAGAGCATTCAGAGCTCCAACTTTGTGTTTCTTTTTTCGCTCTGAACATGTTCAGAGCATGTTCAGAGCGCGCTCTATGACCTCAGAATAAATTGATAGAGCAGACGGAGTTAAATAGCTGAACACAAATTTGACAAGTGGAAACAAATCAGTCGACGAGAATAAATCTGAACTCTTAGAGCAGAGCACGCTCGGTTCAGAGATCGCTCAGAGTGTGTTCAGACTCTGTTCGGAGCTCTACTCTGAACTAAAAAAGAAAAACACCCTATATCTAGGTGCCTGAATGTAACCATCTTCCCCTAGAAAAATATAATTTGCAGTGTGTTTATGCTGTAAATTTTATAAACGTCGGTAGCCATCGACTAAAATGTTGCGTCTTAGAAAGGTAACAATTACAGCTCTAACTGATGAGGTCCACTGTAATTGTTATCAGGACCGAAACGCATTGGACTTTAGGTCGCTTAAATACTTTTTGTTAACTAATTCTCTTTGGACGATAAGAAATCATTTGCGCAATAAAAACTGTTCCAATAACTTTGGAATTCCCGCAGAAGAAAACAAAAATGTTGAAACATATACTATATACAAAAATATAGATATAACCAATGAAATTGAATGTGATAGCTCAGATTTTGAAGTTCTTTAACTTTATGTACCTTAACTTAAGTACCTATGTACCGTTGAATTGAAGTTGAAATACTTTATGTTTTGTTTATAATTAATAAAATGTATTTATGTTATCATTAATATTTGGTATTTTGATATTTGAATTTTTTTTTACTAGAAACAAAATTTTCAAATATTTGACTTTTTTTTTGACTTGATTTGGAAGAGACAAATAAATTCAACAAGTCAGATTTGACTTTATTTGGAATTTCGACTTGGCAACACTGGTTAAAAGGTGTACTTTTTTATTATGACAGTTGGATCAAAATATTAAGGTATACGCAATTTTATAGGTACTAACATTTTTTTTTAAAATAACACCATAAAACAATATATTATTACGTGTAATAACCTGTAGTAAAGCTACTTGTATATATTTACTGTATATCAAATTATATGTAATAGCTTTTGATAACGTTGTTTATAAAAATTATTGAAAATATATTATTATCAAATCAAACAGCAACATAGATTGTTGTGTTTTAATAAACTATAATTCAACTGTTATAATATTGTCTGGGATTTTCATTTATCTGGACTTTATAATCTCAGAAGTGGGATACTAATTCAATCGCCAATCTTAAAGAAAATTTTTCATAAATGGCTTATATACAACGCCGAGTTTTGATTGAAGCCTTGACTGCAGCTTATGTGTTGTTCGAAAACAATGCAACTGTAGCTGAATTAAGGCCGTTATACGATCAATTATTGGTCGAAAGAGGAGTTAATATCAATTTAAATATTGATCCCCGATGTCCAAATGCTAACCAAAATCCAGAAGTTAACTAATGTCCTTATGAAAACCGCTGCCCTGATGCTGATGATGAAAACTTTTGTTCTGATAACGATGCCTTATGTCCAGATGAAAACCGCTGCCCTGATGCTGATGATGAAAACTTTTGTCCTGATAATGATGCCTTAGGTCCAGATAGAAATCGACAGCTACGTCAAGAAGGAAACCGATGCCCTGAAAATCAAGGTTTGCAGAGATTACCCGTAAATCATGAGATTGAAGCAGAGATGATGCGTTTGAACAAAGAAATAGAGTTATTAAACAAGAAAAAGGAGTTACAAAAGTTAAAGGATGAGTTGGGTGTCATTGCTACTAGGAAATTCGATTTTGTAGCATTCGAATCCATGGTGCATCCTTTTAATGGTGATGACACTTTTGATATTCATAAGTGGTTTGAAGACATTGAAGACGCTTTTGAAGTTTTTGGATGCAATGACCGTGACAAATTCGTGAGTGTGCGACTAGTACTTTCTGGAACAGCAAAACTGTTTTTGCGAACAATTGCTGTTCGTACATATGAAGATCTGAAGACAGCCTTAATGGAAGAATTTGGTCGAGTATACACAATAAATGAGGTATTTCGACAATTGAAATCTCGCACCTTAAAACCAACTGAATCTGTCAAAAGGTATGTGATTGAAATGCAAGAAATAGCTTCGCATGCCAATATACCTGAGGCAGATGTAATGGAGTTCATAATTGAGGGTTTGAATGACCGCACTAGTAATGTTGCCATATTGATGAGTGCAACTTCCCTTAAACAGTTTAAGTTGCTATTGGACCGTTATGAGAAGAGACGAATGCATACTAGTAGCCTGTTGAAAACTTCTGTTCCTGCCGTTCAAGTCCATGTACCCGCTGCCTCGTCAAAGAAAATTTATGTTCCTGTTGTTGCTAACAAATTATCAAGAGATAGTCTCGAGCAAGTTCGATGCTTTAATTGGTCAAAATTTGGGCATTATCAAACTCAGTGTCCGAAGCCAAAACGTCCACCAGGTTCGTGTTTTTTATGTCATGAAGTTGGACATTTTCATCAAGAATGCCAAAAGAAGAAATCATTTGCTGCTAATATTGACAACAGTTATAAAGAACAAGATGATCATGACCCAGAAGCCTGCAGAATTGAAGAAGAAGTAGAGAAGATAAAGGCGTTCCAAATGGTAAGTGTTGCCTTCCTTGATCATAGAAATAAGTGCACTGAGACTAAGTCTTATCTTTCTCTTTTTGATACCGGAAGTCCTAGTAGTTTTATTCGAAGGTCATTGGTACCATTCGTTTTTCAAAAAAAGAAGCTAACTTTGTTCCGTGGCATGGGTAATAAATATTTGTCTACGTATGGCACAATAGATTGTAAAATTGGATTTCGAGGAAAGATAATAACGCATAAATTTATTGTTCTTCCAGATGATGAATCAGTTATACCTATGCTTATCGATCGGGATGGTTTGTTTAAATTTAATGTTTACTTATGTCGTTTAAAAAGAATTTATAACATTGGTTTCTTAATGAAATTAAAAGAAAATGAATTTCAAAATAAGTTAATAAAATTATCAAAAAGAACACTTAGTGCACTTATGTCTTTTGATTTGTTAAAAAATCCAAACCAAGTAGATCATAATATTGAGGTCCACTCAGATTATATATTGAGAGATAATATTGCTAGAGATAAAATTAAGCATTGTAAAGTTGTGACTGAAGAAGTTTTGCCTATTTTTGATGCACCGAAATTAGAATTGATAAAGCTAAAAGATGAAAAAGAAATGAATGATTTTGTTGATTTAGATCTATTGATAACCGCGGTGGGGGCCTATCCCTGTAATGTGCAACATTTTCAAATAAATGTTAACGAGTTTTTGGATTCAACTCATTCAAATGCTATTAAGATTGCTCTTGACAAACACTTTTCGAAGTTCAATGTAGAGACAAAAGTGACGGACTATTGTTTGAAGATAAGTTTGATAAAGGATGTTCCAATGTATTGTCGACCTCGCCGAATTTCTTATCATGAACGCATTGAAGTTCAGAAAAAAATAGACCAACTTTTGGAAAAAGGTGTAATAAGAGAAAGTAACTCGCCCTATGCGTCAGCTCTTGTGTTAGTTAGAAAGAAAAATGGTGAAATTAGAATGTGTGTTGATTATCGTGGGTTGAACAAATACACAGTTAGGGATAATTTTCCTTTGCCATTGATAGAAGATTGCTTAGAATATTTTGCCAACAAGAATATATTTACAACGCTAGATTTAAAAGATGGATTTCATCATATTAAGATTTCGGAAGAATCTATAAAATATACAGCGTTTGTCACACCGTTTGGACAGTATGAATATGTATATATGCCTTTTGGTCTTAAAAATGCCCCTGCCGTTTTTCAAAGATACATTTATTTAACATTAAAGACTTAAATTGATAAGGGTTTGGTCATTGTATATCTCGATGATATTTGTATTGTAACTAATAATATGAACTTGCATATTGAGATTCTTAACAAGGTATTACAATTGTTGAGAGAAGCCGGTTTAGAACTTAACATGAAGAAATGTAGATTTGCATATAATGAGATTGAATACCTTGGTTATAATATAAATAAAAATGGTATTTGCCCTAACAAAAATCATTTAGAAGCAATACGCACATATTCGATGCCCCAAAATATTAAAGAAGTCCAAAGATGTAATGGTCTTTTTTCGTACTTTCGCCGTTTTGTTCCCGGATTTTCAAGTATAGCTAGACCTTTGACGAACTTATTAAGAAAAGACGTAAAATTTGTTTGGACCGAAGAGTGTACCGAAGCATTTGACCTTTTGAAAAATATGTTAATTTGCTCACCAGTACTTGCAATATATGACCCTAAGAGAGAAACAGAGTTGCATTGTGATGCGAGTTCACATGGTTTTGGTGCTGTGCTAATGCAAGAACAAGATGATAATAAGTTTCATCCAGTCGCTTTCTTTTCTAAAAAGACAACCAATGCTGAATCCCACTTCTGAGATTATAAAGTCCAGATAAATGAAAATCCCAGACAATATTATAACAGTTGAATTATAGTTTATCAAAACACAACAATCTGAAAATGTGATGTGATCAATGCATGAAAAATGCGGGCACTTAGGAATTGACAAATGTGCTAGTCAGGTGTTAAAACACTACTGGATTCCCAATATTAAAGAAAAATTGAACCGATTAATTAAAAACTGCTTGAAGTGTATATTCAATTCGACACCCCACAGAAATAATGAGCGAAACTTGTATAGCATACCAAAGCGATCTGAGCCCTTTGATACTATACATATTGACCATTTCGGACCACTTCCATCGATTAATTCAAAAAATAAATATGTCTTTGTAGTAATTGATGGGTTTACAAAGTTTGTCAAACTCTATCCAGTAAATGTGCCTGGAACTAGAGAAGCAATCAATGCTCTTGAGCGATATTTCGATTATTTCAGCCGCCCCCGCAGGATAATAAGTGACCGAGGTACTAGTTTTACTTCGCAGGAATTTAGTCATTTTATAGGTAAATATAATATTGAGCATGTTAAAGTTGCTGTTGCATCACCACAATCAAATGGCCAAGTAGAACGGGTTAATCGCGATATGAAGGCAATGTTGGCGAAGTTAACAGAATCTCCTGAACAGAGTGACTGGCGAAAAAAACTTAGTAATGTAGAATATGCAATTAATAACACCAATCATTCAAGTACTAAAGTCTCACCGAGTATGTTATTGTTTGGTATTGAACAGCGAGGACGTGTTGTCGATGAGCTGACTGAGTATTTGGATGAGAAGTATTCTAATCCTCAGAGGATAGATCTTATGAAACTGCGAAAAGATGCTTCTGAATCAATTGAAAAGTCGCAATTGTATAATTTAAACTATTTTAATAAACATCATTCCGCAGCTAAACAATATGATGTTGGTGATTTCGTTGTTATCAAGAATGTTGACACTTCCGTTGGAACTAACAAAAAACTGTTACCTAAGTATCGCGGTCCATATATTGTTAAGAAACAGTTAGGTAATGATCGTTACTTGATAGAAGATATTGAAGGTTTCCAAGTAACACAGATACCATACCATGGCATTTTAGATTCGACCAGATTGAAAAAATGGGTTGAGTCTGGTATAGATATTGATCGAATAAGTTTTGATTTTGAAGGTAGCACTTAAAATTATTTATTATTATTATATATTATTATTATATATTATTATTTATTATTATTTATTATTATTTATTAGTATTTCAAGTAGATACAATCGAGGTCGATTGAAAAATCAGGATGGCCGAATTGTAATAACCTGTAGTAAAGCTACTTGTATATATTTACTGTATATCAAATTATATGTAATAGCTTTTGATAACGTTGTTTATAAAAATTATTGAAAATATATTATTATCAAATCAAACAGCAACATAGATTGTTGTGTTTTAATAAACTATAATTCAACTGTTATAATATTGTCTGGGATTTTCATTTATCTGGACTTTATATACGACATATTTCTAAGAAAAAAAAAGTTGGAAATTGGAAAAATATTGAGGCAAGAAAAAGAGATTGAGCTAAAAACTGAATATCTCAGAGCTCGGTCTAGGTATTAATTCTTATTTTATATTTCTACTAAAAATAAAATCCTAGTTGGTCTTGGTTCAATTATTATTATTATGCAAGAAATTATAACTTTTGTAACATTACCAAAGTCAAAACCATGTTTTTTTTGTAATCTGATTCAGTGAAACAAATTTGTACATTTCGTTCAAGATCCGATCAGGACGGATATTATTCTTTCAAAAATAGTGAGCTGAATACTGTAACTTTCTAAAAATGGTAACCACAAGGCGTAGCTTAAGGGAGCTAAAAATGTAGCTCAAGGGAAAGAACATTAAAATATTAATTCTAGTGCACTCGGCCCTTACCAAAAAAAAATATTTTTTTTTATTTTTTTTTTATTTTGCGAGCTTACTTATCATATTATTTGTTAAATAAATTAAGTTTTAACAAACAGTTGAAAAAAACCCGACTTTCATGCCAAACATTTATTGCAAGAAAATGCATGAATTTCATAACTAAAAGAAAGTGTAAATTTAGAGCGCTATATCTCGCAAATTCCTTGACAAAATTTTTCCAAATTTTGGGAAAACATAGAACAGTTATTTTCTATAAAAATATAATTGAAAAAAAATCCATATTTATTACAAATTTCATTTTTGGTATTTTTTTCCGCCAACGCACCACTGTGGCCTTGCTTGCGATGTTTTCGGAGCAATTTCAATTTTTGTTTTATTTTTTTAAGTAGTTACTTGCTGGTCGTACAACTTTTGTTTTAGTATTAGGCGTTTTTTTCATTTTTTGAAGTTTTTATCAAGATAAAACAACACACAAAATTTTAAGTTAAAATAGAAAACTGGAAATAAGGCTAAACAAAGGGAAATATTGTCAAAAACAATGACAAATGCAACGAAATATGACCCAAAGCCGGTGGGTATATTACTGAAACTATTTGATGAAACTCCAGGATTATTCTTTTATTTCTGAAAAAAATATCCTTGAACCTGCAAAGCGAGTGCGCAAGGTATTCTTGTTAAAGAAAACTAATTGACAATTTGAGTTAAAATCGACCAAAATTGAGGAAAGAAACCACAAGTTAAAAAAAAATATTTACATTCAAAATATTTGGGCGACATTTCACGGGCCTTATTGGGTCGGACACTTTGTGGCGGAATCGAAAAATGTTGATATCAGTTTTTGTAGCTTATTAAATGCTAATTTTTTGCTCAATCCAAAAGTTTGTAGCTCGCTTAGTTTTTCAGTTATTGAAAACTCCGCTAAAATAAGTCTGAAGTTAGCGGACTAAATCCAAAATAATGAGCATTATGAAGTAAAATAGGTACCCAAATTTGAAACTTTTTGAATGTTCTGAAAAATATAAATTCTGTATAACAGTTTTTAAATATTCAAATTTCCGCTAAAATAAGTCTGAAGTTAGCAGACGAACATTGTCCAGCTGAACATGTCCAAAATTGTAGCTTTCTAAATGCTTATTTGTTCCAAAAATTAATTTCTTATCTCTTAATGCTAATTTTGTATTTGAATTTTAAGTTTAAAAAGTACACTTCAGGTCTGCTGAATCTTGCGGACAAAATCTTAAAAAAAATGAGATTTTCAATTATTTTCTTTTGCATGAATTTGTAGCTATTGAAATGCTGAATCTGCGGACAAAATCTAAAAAAATGAGATGTTCGATTTTTTTCTTTTGCATGAATTTGAAGCTATTGAAATGCTGATAGGTTGCGCAAACCCCAAATTTTTAGCTCTAACGGTTTTTTAATATTTAAGTTTCCCCTGGCAAAAGTTACCAAAAAATGGAAAAAACCACAAATTTTTTTGACACAATTTAAAAAGCTAAAATTTTGGGTACCAATTTTACTTCAAAATACTTATTATTTTGAATTTAGTCCGTTAACTATTTTAGCGGAATTTTCATTAAATCAAAAACTAAGCGGGCTACAAATTTTTGGATTGAGCAACAAATTAGCATTTAATAAGCTACAAAAACTGATATCCACTTTTTTCGATTCCGCCACAAAGTGTCCGCCAAAATAAGGGACGTCGAATTTTCCATTTTGTTATTTAGAGCCAACGTAATTATGGGCCATATTTCCAACTTCTTCTTTGTTTTTTAGACGATATAAAATATTTGGTCGATAATTTCAATGCCTTGGGCGTTAGTGCCTAAGGCTCCCTAATCCTATATGTGCCCAAGAGGGGGGTTGCAGGGGGGCAGCATTCCCCCTGTACATACTTCACTATTTATACGCTGTATTCAGTACTTAATTTCACAACTTTGAATAAAAAACACAGTGATTTTTTTTTTGTATAAATTTTGAGTTTTAAATTATTTTTTCACAAACTATTAACGCAAATAACTAGGTTTAAACAAATGATAACAGAAAATACTTTCTGCCTTTCAGAAAAGACACAATTTTTGTATTCAAAGTGTTGCCGTTGTTTTAAAATTTTTTTTTTTTAATTTTAAGTCATTTTTTTGAAGATTTCCCCTCCCGCCTAAACAAGAGGACTTAGACCCCCTCTCATAGCTAAAAATGCTTGTATTTTACCCTTCTACAAAAATCCGTTATTAATTTGCTGCGCGCCGCATTTATCGATCAAAGGACGACCTTACCAATTCCTTCGAAATGCTGAGGTACCTATAAACTTTTCAATAAAATAAAAACAGTAGTTCTTATCTTGTAAAAAATAAATAATTATATATTGTGTGTTGCAAAAGGTTTTCTCTATAAAATAAATTAATACGTATTTATATATATGTATAATGTATGTATGTAGGTATAAGTGAATAGCATTTTCAGTAATCTAGGAAGCGTCGTCATTATTATGAAACGTCGTCATTATTATTTTTTGTCTTCTTTGGTGATTCGCCACTTGG